>JAAGKR010000716.1:0-167500 GCA_011419295.1 Clarias macrocephalus | reverse complement strand
TTTCGTTTTAAGCCACACAATACAAAAGGTTATCACGGAGCACATAGTGGAAAGAAAGCTAACACCAGCTGCGTGCGTGTGTACGTGTTAAAGACCTGCATGCTACAACAAGCTCCTCCGTGATGGGCAAGTCGCGCGATCGAGACTTGTTTCACACTGTACGCCGTAGCACAGACACGCCGACACGCTCATTTGTTTTTATTTATTTTCTCTCCTCCCCTTGAATCTTTTCTCTTCCCCTCGGCCCTCAGGCTCGCTCCGTACTCCATGAGCCGCGCTGGAAATGTGTGTCCTGAGGCACGGCGCTAAACACATGGCAGGGTTTGGGTGTGGGCTTTGTGTGTGCATGTGTGTGCGTGTGTGACTTTGTAGTGTTTGAGCAGGAGTTGATATTTATGCCAACTAGCTGTTATCCGGTGTGAATTTATAACAGGGTTAGCAAAGCAAAAAAAAAAAAAGTAAAAAGGAACTGTTTGTTTAAAATGATCTTAGCAACTGTTTAGGAATTTAGAGCAAATCTGAATATACAGTATTTAAAACGTCTATAGTTATACAAGTGTGTGTGGTTTAGTGGTCAGAGCATTTCGTTTGATTTTATTTATTTATATAATGTTATGTCATATTACAAGCTTGGACAAACCCTCAAAAAATCCCAGCAAGTCCCAGCTCCAGTGTGCATCTCATCCAGTCCAAAAGGAAAAAAAAAAAAAAGTTTTCTGTGTTATTGTAGATTGATGTTGCATGTTGTGTTAAGTTTAAACACAGCCTCATGTCAAGTTAAACAGCTTTATTTATTTATTTATTAATATATTTTTTTAATTGAAGCCTGAGAAGTAGCAGCAGGGTTTATTTTCTAATTCAGGTTCTCAAACCTGCTGCTCCACGAGGCAACCCCAGATGAAAGCCTTCTGTATCCTTTACACCGAATCTGCACCCAGGCTACGTACTCATCCACCCCCGGTTCATCAGTTTGATCATTAGGCACACGTTCCGTGCTTAAAATTTAACCCGGTGAAACATGCGCGGAATGCTAATGGGCTCATTTGCTCGGCGTGCCGCGCTAAATCGGGACTGGAACACGAGAGGTTAAGCTGTAAGTTTAGAACCCGGGGACTTTGACAGACGTTTGAAAGAAGAGCACAGAGTCGTCTTCTGCATATTTAACGTGCAGCGAGACTTCAAAATAAGAGAACTCTGGTGACTTAATAAGAGCGAGTGAGCGGGAAGGACTAGGATAAACAAACCCTAATCAAACACTAGGGCTTTTTTCTTTTTTCTTTTTTCTTTTTTCTTTTTCTCGCCTATTCTGTGTGCGTGTTTGTTTAACGAGCTTGTGGGTGTGTTTCAGGTTCTGGAGCAGCACATGGATGGCCGTTGGAAAGGGCACATTCATGACAGTCAGAGAGGCATCGACCGGGTTGGATACTTCCCTCCGTCCATCGTAGAGGTCATAACCCGGAGATCGGGTGAGTGGAAGAGTTACGCCCCCGTGCTTGAAAGTGAAGAGCTTCAGTGTGAAGTGGGTTGTTGGAGCTGTGGGTTGAGAGGATCACAACAGCGCAGCCTTGTGGTTACTTGTGTATACACACGATTTTACCCACAACCCTACATACTGAGTGTCTTGTATTTCGAAAATAACAAGCGGCGTTCAAGTCAAACTGGGATTTTTGATTGTTTGGGACACATATATGAGAGTAAAAACTCTCTTTATTTCTCTATATAAACCCCTGCAACACTAGTCCACTGTTTCATTAGTGCTTGGACACCATCAAGGTAGAAAGTTTTCTCAGTATACCGGAGCCATGATCAGGCAGCCTGTTTCACATCCGAAACCCAGCCTCCCAGGAACTCCTTAAATGACCCAAACCTATGGAAATGGCTTGGAGCGAGGTCAGGAATCTACGGTGGTTGAGCCATAACTCCCAGCTGAGTTCCTGTAATGTGCAAGTGGTGTTGATGAATAATTGTGTGTATACTTCATGCTGACAGATGCGTCTCTTCTGAAAGTTGGTGTCAAGTTATCCATCAGTTTTTAAAGATCAGACGCTCTGTACACTTGCGATTATCATTCACAGACGCACTGCCTTCTTTAAGGCTTTTGCACCATTCAGCTGTCTTACTGCGGCTAGAAGTCTTATCACCGTACTGTGATTGAAATCTTCTGTAAATGTCAATCAATGTTATGCCTTCAATCATAAGAAACGTCATCACAATTCCCGGTTTGACTTGAACGGCCCTTGTAAAAACATTTAAATTGAGTGAAACTTTTAAAACAGGTTCTGTTTGAAACACAAAACCTGCTAAATATTTTCCCCAAAGTGACAAAGGGAAACGGAATTACCCTTAAAAACTCACAACCACAGTAAATTACCAATATATAAAATTATTAATTGTATATAAAATAATTATATATATTTTTTATAAAATATAAAACTGTATATAAAAATCAATCAACATCATCTACATCCGGCTCTGTCTCATCACCTGGGGATAAAGTCACTCAGCGTTCAAACACGAGTCTCATTGCCATCTTTTCATCCCACCCGTATGTGTTCTTGCTCGTACTGGAATAATGGCTGGTTCATCTAGTTTTATTAGATATTATAAATCTGCAGTCATGTAGACCCAGTGCGCACACACTCGCCTCTGATTTGATCATAATGTGATGGATTAAACTTGGTCAAATTGTGGCATGCACTGTGTGAGGAGATCACACCACCTGGCTCTTTACACAACATGAGCTTGGTGGAAAGATGCACAAGGTTGTAAAGTACATTTTTGGTAAAATATATTTTTGACGTCTTACAACAAGTGACTTTAAAGTGCGTCATAGGCAGAAAAAGTGATGAGTTTTATTTATGAGAATTCAACCATCTGGTTTTCTTAGACTGCCACATGCGTACACACATGCATGCACACACACACATACACACACTTACTTTAACTCTAATAGGATTAACGAGGATATAATCAGCTGTTGGCGGAACTGAGCTGATCGGAGCTGAAATGAAGAGTTGTTGACATTGTGTGTGTGTGTGTGTGTGTGTGTGTGTGTGTGTGTGTGTGTGTGTGTGTGTGTGTGTGTGTGTGTGTGTGTGTGTGAGAGAGAGGCTGATGGGCAGAATCAGCGGTCTGTCTTGTCATATTGTCAGGGTTAAATAAGCAGCTTGCTCAGTATTGCTGAACCAGGCACCCTCCTCTCTCTCACCCTTTTTTTGTTTGTTCCAACAAGCAGCTAAACAATGGCAAACAAACACTAAAAACAACACCTAAACAGCACACAATTAAAAACCAAACACTAAAAACTAAACTTCCAGTGGACCTGTGGTACATCTGGCTGCCATTGCTCCAAGTGTTTGTTGTTGTTTCTATACAAGCTTCTGACTTACTCGTTTGGATTGCATTCTCACCAATATACACAGAAGAAACATGGCGACTCAACTCATCCCTCTCTGTGACTTAAGGCATCGCTTGTCATTCACGTTGAAAATATATCCACTATGGGACTTTTGTCGGATATTTAGGTTACGATGACAACAGGAGAATAAAATCATTCGGTTTGATTTGAGTGCAGTCTTTGACACCATTTCACACACAATCATGTTAAACCTCTTAAAGCTCCTGTTGGCATCACTGGCATACCACTCACCTTGTTCACCTCATCATCTTTTAGAGCCTACCCAGTTTGTCTAGGTAAAGAAATTCTGTTCGTAGTCTTATCCTGAGCAGTGGTATTCCTCAAGGCTCTGTCTTTGGCCCTCTTCTGTGTCTCATCTGTCCTCTCCCCCTTGACCAAATGTTTTAGATTCTGTATTTTTCCATTTTTCCTGCTTGGATTTTAATGGATATTTTTCCATTGTTCCTCAGATGACACAGCTTTATATGTTCACAAAGCCCGACTCTGTCCTTTATTTTTCAATTAAATAAAATCATAGTTTCCCCAGATTAAAAAACCTGGAAGTCATCCTCAACAGCACCTTACCTTTTGAATCCTTTATTAACAATGTCTCGGTAGCATTTCCCGCCTCTGCCTGTCCCACAAACTCCTGCCATCCCCACCATGCAGTGGTGACCTCACACATTAATTATTATGATTGTCTTGTATCTGCTCTGCCACATACTGTAAGCTCCTTCATAAATTCCAACTCGTCCAGACTTCTTCTGCCCATATCAGAACCCAGATTCCCTACAGGCATCGTGTCACCCCGACCTGAAACAACTCCACTAGCTTCCTGTCAAATATCGCATAAAAATTCTCTAACTCACTTTTACGACCCTTCATAACCTTGCTCCATCTTATCTCCCAGAACTTGTACAGTTCTAGCACCATCTCATACTCTCCGCTCTTCTTCATCAAGTATCATGTTTACACCTTCTGCACGCTTGACCACCACACTGCTCCATGTATCCGAAATCCTCTCGAGGAAAACATTCGTAGCACAGACACTCTAGCATCATAAGACTTATCTACAGTATGTACAACTGCTATATAGAAGTATATACAGTATATATTTTTATTTGCTGATGTATCTGTGATGATGGTTTTATGGTATACTGTTTTTTATTTTTCTTATTTTTTGCTGCTGTTATATTTTTATCTTGTACAGGGACCTTGAGTGACCGGAAAGGTGCTTATAAATAAAATATATAATAATAATAATAATTATTATTATTATTATAATTATTATTAAACCAAAACACTAAAAAACTAAAGACTAAACACTTAAATTTGATCAGTACAACTAAACACTAAACAGGCCATCACTAAAAACTAAACACCAACATTACAACATCAAACATTATTGACTAAAGAGTAAACATGATGCACTAAAGTCTAAACATAAAACAATAAAAGCAAAGATCAAAACATAAAACCCCAAACACTAAAAAACAATAAAAATAAACAATAATAAAAAAACACACTAAAAACAAAACTTAGAAACTAAACATCAAACACTAACGACTAAAGACTAAAGCCAGACTAAACACTAAATGTGCACCTAAAACAAAACACTGAACTAATAAACATGAGCCACTTTTCAAGTTTTAGGTTTATTGTTATGAGCATGAAGATTGCTGTAAGCATCTACTGTATGTTCAGTCAGGTTTTTGTTCTACAGTTACAAAATCCTACAAAGACGGTGCAAACACTTACAAATAAACTCTTAACAGTAACTAAAAACTGTAAACATTAGGAAGGCAAAGATTTTCCTTAACCAATACTTGGACAGGTTAACAAGCAATATTTAAGTATTCATGAATGAACACACGTTTTTTTTTTCCTTCCTCTTTAAACAATTCTAGTGGCTTTTTCACAACAAATTTGTTATGTGAGTCAAATTTAATGAAGCGCAAGTAGTTTAAACAAACAAAACTTGAAATAGTATAATAAAATAAGGCTGTCAACAATACAGCTTGTCTCTTTGCTCTCATTCAAAAGTAAAGCCACTAAAAATGCAGTACAATGTCTCTTAGTGTGCAGCACCTGAATAGCAAGTGCACCCTCTTGTGGTGTCCAGGTTAATCGATTGGTGAGTTTGGAGAAATATTATCCAAACAATTATAAGGTAATAAAATGTTTATTGGTTAAATTCTTAAATCGATTAACTTTGATAACCAACATTAAACACAGTCAAAAGATTGTAATGTTTGTAAATCCATGGGAAATTATTATAAAGCCATTTAAAACCTGGCTTATAAATTGAAAATAAACCGTAAAAAAAAAAAAAAAAATTAACTCTGCAACAATGAGCAACATTCCCACTACAGCCACATAAATTGGGGAAACAGAGTAGTAACTTGTACAACTTGACAGGAAGGCAGTAAAAACAATAAGGATGTAGTATTGTTTGCCTGGACGTGGAGCTGCCATGCTGACGTGGTCGAATCATGACACAGGAAGAACTTAGTAAGGGTGTAATAACAACAGCTTTTTCCTGGGTAACCGTCGTTCTCACCGCGTTGTTGCTACGTCAATGGAGTTCTCACAATGACCTCTTCATGCTTGTGCCATGACCACGGGTAGGTCCATGCCACATTGTAGAAGACCACATTAAGTTCATATTATGTACTTCTGCATCAGCTCATCGGTGCGCATATGTCACGTTCAGAGAATTTAGTATAAATACTGGATCCGATTTCTCACTCCATCACTTTGTGCTAAGAGCACAATGAAACACGCTTTCTTCCATTTCTGTAATGGGGTATAACATAAAAAAAAAAACTAAAGTGCAAACTAAGCACTTTAATCTACATTCTACAGATAAAACAAGGCTAAACACTAATCTCTAATACCTCAAAACTAACCACTAAAACTAACCACTAAGAACTCAACACTCAAGCTCTTCCTTCTTACTAAAAATAATACTTCATCCCTCCGTGTGTTATGTCTTCAGGGGGCTTCCTGTCTCGCCAGGCCTCTCTGCCCAACCATAGACATCACACCCTAGCCAGAGCTCCACCCCTTTCCAGCAGCCCTCGCCCCACCCCTCATACTGACGACTCATACACGCTGTATTCACCCACTCATCCCAACTCACCACGCCAAAACGGCCTGAACCTACACCCAGGTACTGTGTGTTCTTCTGCTCACACGCACATCAGTACACTTTAATTAACACACTTTCTAGAAACATTCATCTAAAACAGATCTTTTCTATGTAAGTTTCCTTTCAAAACGATACATTTGTAAATGCTCTCATGTGTCAGGTATCCGTGAATAGGTAAGAGTTCAAGCCTTTCTATAAGAGTTCTACCTAGAACCCTCTTTGACAGGGAAAGACCCCCGAGAGGGTTCTTTGTAAGTCCTTCAAATAAAGGTATTATAGAACAATTTGCACAGAACCATACATTAAACTAACCTATGAAAAAAAAAAAAAAAAAAAAAAGGTTCTTCAAGGATTCTAGTGTAATGATTTGAGTTCTTAATCTGCCCTATTTGGAACACCAAGAGAAATCCTGGTTGTAATGATCTTTTCAGGGGTTTCACCAAACTAAAATTTCTTAAAAAAAAAAAAAACTCTTTAACAATGTCTTTGAAAAGTCCTGAAATAAATCAAATCTATCCACTAACTCCTTAATATCAGTACACCGAGGTGTTCTAGATTGAACATTTAAAGTGTTTCTTGAACATCTTGTCCCCCAGACCACACCCTGACACCAGTGTTGCTACCCATCACTCCCATTACAAGTGCAAACACTTTTACACACCTCATGGCTCTGGATGGTCTTTTCCGTCCAGCTGGTTGCCCACTGAGCCCACAGATCCCCACAGAACCCTTTAAAGTGTGTATGTTTGCTAGGTTCTCCTCCCGACAGTCCCAGCGCCTTGTGTATTCCAGCTAGTACCAAAGAGCCAGAGGATATTTGGGTCCTCAGGAGCTCTGTCACTGGTAAGAGTCATCCGAGTCCCCGTCAGCTGTCCTGTCCGTCCTCGTGTTCCCCCATTGTGCGGTCATGTTGCTGGTTCTCATGTCTGATGTTGAGGGCCAGTGAGCACAGAGCGCCACTAACTGCAGGTTACCTGGTGATAACTGAAATGTCTTTAGGAGCAGGTCTTTATCTCGGTCGGTTACCAGACCCGCCTGTGATCTTCATTGTACTCACTCATTAGCTAGTGCTGTCTCTCGTCCTCTATAATCACACACATTTGTGTAGAGAGTCTTGTCCCTGCTTAACTGTGGTCCCTCTGTGTCTTTCTGTTTGTCTCTCCCTTCTTATCTTAATATCTGTATCTCTCTGTCGCTGTATGTCTTTCTGTGTCTCTGGATTTGTATCTGTCTCTCTGCCTGTCTTTGTTGTTCTATATGACTGTCTTTCTATATACCCATCTCCCTCTCCCTCTCTTTCTCTCTCTCTCTCTCTCTCTCTCACTCACTCAGGAGACAGGAACAGTGTTGGGAGCGCAGGCAGTGTAGGGAGCAGTCGTAGCGCTGGCAGTGGACAGAGCACTGAGGGCAACTTTACCCACAATGCACAGCATCCGAGCTGCACCACCACACAGGACATCAACAAGGTATGATTCGTGATTGGTCAGAATGTGTTGATTTTTCTGAAACAGCAGCTCTGTCTGTGAAAAGGTTTATATTAATGCTCTTCTCCAGTAGATACTTTGCAGAATAGTTTTTTTATATATATATATAATGTGTGTAATTGTTGATCTGGTGGAATTTTAGTTTGAAGTTCAGAGGTAACTATGGACAGATGAAAAGTATTACATAAAACTTTTATTCCATGGAGAGAATCAACCATGGAGAGGGTTTGTTTAACTGTTGTTGTTTTTGTGCAGGTCTCGCCCTCTGGTGGTGAAACCGTAGAACAGCATGACCTGCCTTCGGATTTCGTTAGCCCTGATCCAGCAGGTCAGTTCGGTTCCTGTAAAATGCTTATACACTGATTTGTTTTTTCATACACTCTGATACTTTTAGCATTAGTCGAGTTAAAAAATAATGGCACACCTCGTACAGCTAAACTTGAGTGTGGGTTGGTGCACAGAGGTTCACTGGCATTTCTGGAATGTGGACGGAAAACACAATTTATTTCCTCACCAAAGTAATAAAAAAGCAATAAAGCAGCAGTAAGAGACAGGAATCACGTCAGATTTACAAGAGTAAGTAAAGCCTAGGCTATTCACGGCTTAAGTGCAGTGTGGGATCCGTGCCTGGGAGGAGAGAGAGAGAGAGAGAGAGAGAGAGTTCAGGGTTGTATAGATACTGAGATACTGATAAGAATAACAGAGGAGACTCAAGGATGGTGCTCGTCTCTTTTAGAGAATTTAAAGTTTAGGAATGAGTTCAAGAAATGTTTCGAAATTTACCGGAGGTTCGTTATGCAAAGGTAAGATAAGACAGCGTGATATAATCACATTTGTCTGATAACAGTACAAGTCTGTTCATTACTTCATGCTTGACGAAGGAATGATTGTGTAAAAAAAAAAAAAATCATGTTCAATAGATTATTAGATTTTTTTTTAAATAACTTATACAAATAAAGTGATTGTATGTAGATTGCAACACACAAGTTGTGATAAGATTTATAATGTATTCCTTATTGGAGATGTCTTCCATTAATGACTACATTTTGCATCACGTTTTACTCTACTGCTTGGAGATTGATATACAGGGTGGGCTTAAAGTTACTTCATTATCCGCTTCACCTTCACAATCACGTTTTAGATATAAAAATGATTATTATCAAGAAGGTGGACTCTTTGAGCACTTGAGAGATTAAATGTTCAATGTAAAATGTCTAATATGTAATTATAATATATGTAAATAAAAGTCTAATAAAAAAATTCTAAAAATTTAGAATAAAGAAAAAGTGTTTAAGTGTTTAACTTTTGGCCCACCCTGTATATATGAATAAAAGGTTTACTCCAAAAGCGTATATTTAAAAATATTAACTTGTGATTTTTTCAGATTATATATCTGTCTTTAGTGCAAACATTTTGTACAAGAGTAATAAGGGGTGTACATATTTATCGCTGTGTATTGCAGTGCCGGCGTCAATACTTACGATGCGGTTGATTATGTTAGTTGGGTAAAAGCTGAACCAAAAGCAGCAATCCTCCCCCAAGTGGCAGTTTGAGTAAAATGTTTATCTGCCAGTAGTGAGAAGTTGAACTGGCAAACCTTTTATTCATAAACTGTATGACTTAACATGTCTACGATCAGGAAAAGAGGAACATAATTATGTAATTAACTATTAATAAACTATGAGCATTGTTTTAAACCAAAAGTGGGTCATGTTTCATGATATCATTAATTGATTTTGAGGAGGTACACGTGTCCTTTCATGTCTAATCTGGTCACTGAGTCATAAATAAATCAAATGTAGTTTAAACAAAGACTGAAGAAACACCTTTACACCCAGTGCTTAAACAAAGCACTAATATTACACCACACCTTAATTATACTTGATTTTGTAGCTGTAGTAACTCCCTCTCTCTTTGTGTGTGTGTGTGTGTGTGTGTGTGTGTGTCGTGCGCACGTGTGACATTCCTCTAGGTCACAGGCCGGATCAGAGCAGCTCCAGGGCCAGTGAACAAGCTGTCAGGCAACATGTTATCCGTCCAGAGCAGCTACTGGAGGGCAGGGTTCGTGCATGAGAAATATTACTATATTATTAAATATAAGTTCCGTTTCTAGTTCAGTTCAAGTTTTATTCGTCACATATACATTACTGCACAGTGAAATTCTTTGTTCTTTGCATATCCCAGCTTCTTGTTAGTAGGCAGGGGTCAGAGCACAGGGTCAGCCATTTTACAGCACCCCTGGAGCAGACAGGGTTAAGGGCCTTGCGCAAGGGCCCGACAGCGGCAACCTGGTGGAGCGTGTCAAGGCTCGGAGTTCCGATCCGGAACTCAGAGCCTTAACACACCGAGTGAACTCAGTGAACTCTTCACTTCTGAGTTGTTTGGTCAATAAAAGCAGGGCATAAGCGTGTAAACTTCTTTATTAGGCCTAATCCAAAAATCATCATCATAGCCAGGGGGATGAATGACAAACAAGAAAGCACAACAAAGATTAAACCTTGTAAACATCTATTCGTTTCAAACACACATTTTGATTAGAACAGTACATGTATTTTTTAAATAGTCATCTCAGACAAGGTGCACAGGTACTTCAGTGTCTTGGAAAATTTTATAGATCTTTTGATAGAAAGAGTGTAATAAAGTTGAAGAATGAAAAATGAAGATGTGCTAAGTTGGTAGGAATCTTACCCAAAAAATAGGTCTTTTGCCAAACAATTGTTGCTATAGTAAGTATTCGTTCTGCAGCCACGTTATTGTAAGCTTTTGTTTTTTCTTCTCGTTTACGCCATTCAAGATGTCATTTGTTCATTTTTTTTCTTTCTTTTCATTGCTTTAATACGTTAAATGTTACAAGATATAGGCAACATGTGTCTTTGTGCCTCAGGATGCCGAGGCCATCTACCAGTGGCTGTGTGAGTTTCATCTGGAACAGTACACTAAAAACTTCCTGGCAGCTGGTTACGATGTGCCAACCATCAGTAGAATGACTCCTGAGGTGATCGCTCTCTTTTTTTTTTTTTTTATTGTTTTTTTTTTTTTTACAATAAAAAGTATTATACGAGGGGTGTTCAAGTCAAACCAGGACCAGGATTCGTGCTGTGGTGGCTCAGAGCAGGTGTTCCTGTGTGTGAACATTCAGCGAGTGCAAGATCCTTAAAAATAAATAGATAAAGATAAATAACGTGTCGACAACTTGCAGAAGAGACGTATCTGTCTGTTAGAACTGTACACACAATCATTCGCCAACACCATTTGTACATTTCTTATGTACAGTCCTGACTTGACTCCAAACCATGTCCACATGTTGGGGCCTGCTTCATTAAAAGATTTCCTGGGAGGCCAGGAACTGAGACATGACGCAGGCAGTCCGATCGTAGCTTCGGTGTACTGAGAAAACGTTCTACTCTGATAGCACTTGTAATAGTACTAGTGAAACACTGGGATTCGTGGCTTAGTGTTTTTACTTCCAGGAATGTCTTCTGTTATTCTGCACAATCCCGCTTTGACTTGAATGCCTCTTGTATAAAAGCTTAAAGCTTGAGATTATTATTGTCATTCTTTTGAACAAATTAACAGCAACAATTAAGAATTAATTAGTAAGTACAGTGAAGGTAGTGGAAAAGGGTAGTACTTAAGAGATTGAGTCATGTACTGTATGCGTGGATCTGCTTTACGTTGGTATCCCAGGGCTTAGGCAGCCTTACCATTTATTTATTTATTTATTTATTTATTTATTTATGAATGTCCATGTTATCCTCCCAGGATCTTACAGCCATTGGTGTGACCAAGCCAGGTCATCGCAAGAAGATCTCCACTGAGATAAGCAAACTGAACATCCCAGAATGGCTTCCGGACTACATCCCTGTAACCTTTTATTTTTTCCCCTTTCCTTACAAGCTTCTGATATGAAAAGCACCTCTAGATAGGTTAATAGATAATCAGCTGTTTATTTATGGATAACACTGTCGTTCATTTGTGTTTTAGGCGGACATTGGTGAATGGCTTGGTACCATTGGACTCTCCCAGTACCAGAAAAGGCTAGCAGAGAATGGCTATGACTCCATTAACATTGTGCGAGACATTACATGGGAGGATCTGCAGGAAATTGGCATCAATAAGCTGGGTATGAGAAATGGTTAAAATTAATATACCAGTATTGATAAAGAAACTGGTTCATTGTTTGGTATTTGTTTTAACTGTACAACCTGTAGTTAAAATCACTGACCACACTGTTAATATATTGTTAAAATCCCGGACAGGCCACCAGAAAAAGATGATGCTTGCAGTAAAGAAACTTTGTGATGTACACAAGGCTTTGAGGAACCAAGCAGAAGGAAATGGGACGCTGCCAAGAAGAAGAAACCCCCCTGCCCTGGAGCTGGTGGCTATAGAGTCAGCTGACTGTGCCGATGGTCCTTCCTCACCACTCTCATCAAAAATGCTCACGTTCCAGGATAGCGAACTAAGCACTGAGTTGCAAAATGCTATGATTCAGAGTGGCTACAGTGGCTGCCCGGAAGGGTTTGGTGTTGTGCTGAGTGGAACAACAGCCATGTCAGTGAGTCAAGAGAGTATCAGTACACGCTCACAGGGCACTGGACACTCACAGGAATGGCCTTTGACTTCTGTAACTTCCCATAGCCAATCAAATGAGAGCTTGAGCAGCTCAGACTGCAGTGCCCTCAAGGATTGCCCAGTTCTCCCGGCCCAGATGGCACCACCATTGCCTCTAAAGAAGCAGCAGTCTACACGTGGCAGCCCACCGATAACACCAAGCAAGACAGCTCGATTAGCCTACCCTGCCGGCCAGTCCAGTCCTGGAATATCTACAAAACCTGATGGTTCTTCCATTCAAAGAGGATTTAGCTACCTGCAAAACATCAATTCAGATCAGTCTTGCACAGCTCAATCCAGACCCAGTGGTATAAACGGCCATCCAAAGAAGCGCACCCAAAGCCTGTCACGGTATGCCCTTTCTGATGGAGAAGGAGAAGAAGCAGAAGAACCAGTATTACCACCCAACCTGGTCTCATATGCTACACTCACACGCAAGCCTGGCCGTGGTCAAACAACTGCTGCTGACAGGCACGTGGGTAGGACTCAGTCCTTCGTGATACGTGCCAAGAGGAAGGGGCCACCCCCACCTCCTCCCAAACGGCTGAGCTCTGCCTCGAGTGCCGGAACTAGTGGTGGGGTGGAAACTGAGAGTTCTGGGAGTGTGCGAATCATTGCAGCCAGGCTGGAAAAGAGTGGAGAAAGCTCCACTAAGACCCCCAGCAGCCCATCGTTTAAATCTCCTTCATCAGCTACCCAGTCTAAAATTATAAGCGTTCAGAGAGAGACAACCAGTGAGGTCTCTCTATGTCAAACTGGTCATGCAGAGCTCAGTAGAGTAAAACCTGTGGAGCAAGACATGAACCTTCAATCAAACCAAGAGCAGCATACACCTTCTATGTCCCTTCAGGGAACTTCATGTGAAAGCATTCCATTTGCTCAAGAGGGCAAAGGGACCATAAAGCAGAGGCCAAGAATGGAAATGGCTAAAATGGACCCTGAAGTCAGCTTCCAGCCACTGCATCCTGCTCAGCCGCCTAAATCGTCCTTAAAATTACCAGAGTTCAATCTTAAGGAGTCAGACACTGTCAAGAGGAGGCATAAACCAAGAGAAAAGGAACTGCAGATCATGAGTCAGGACCCACTCCCAGGAGAGGAGAGTTCACCAGAGGCTATGATGTCATTTTGCATGTCAAATAGTGGACCAACAGGGAATCTCTCTCCAAAGAAACCTCAAACGCCCTGTAAACCAACACGGCATACTGCTGCAGCACCCCTGAGTAAGACTCCTTCTGCATCGGAACTCTATTCAATATCCCCTAATATAATATCTGTATTAATATCTGCTCATGACCTTAATTCATTTTCTGTATCTATTTGATAGTAGTAGGTGGACCTCCTCATATTGTGACCACCAGGATGGGGCAAGACATAGCCTTCACTGCTTCATCTCCAATAACAAAAGAGGCTCCAGCTATCAGTGGACCACAGGACCAAAAACAGGATGAGTTTGTCCACAAGCGTATAGAGCAGACCAGCACTTCTCTGGTGGCAGCCCTTGAAGTGGTGGAGAGAAATTTGTCTCAGAAGGATGGAACTGACAGGTGCTCTATCAGATTTATTTAGTTGTCCATCATAATTGTGCTGGGTTGTAAGACATAATCTTCATTTCAATTCCTGATCGAGTCTGTTGTGACACATTTGAAATGAAAAAAATAAATAAATAAATAGACCATTTAAATACGAGATAAGGACGGATTTGGAACAAAAGAAATATAAGCTATGTACTTCCTGAAATAGCAACCAGGAATATAAACTAACAAACTAGGAACAAACAACTGGTGGACAAATGAAGTAAGAATATGATGTAGAACGGAAGCACCTTGTAAAATACAAGAGCACAACTGATGACCATAGATACACAAAGTCAATGTTATAGACCTTTTACAGACCTTTTACATGGCACAATACTGCCATGACCTCAGTCACAACAGAGTATGGTAGAAGCGCTGTCAAAACGTTCATTGATAATTACAATAAATATATACAGTGGAACCTCGGATTGCGAGTAACTTGGTTTACAAGTTGTCCGCAAGATGAGCAAAGATTTTTAAATTTTGAATTGGAAACCGAGCGAAAATCTTAGTTTACGAGTGCCAAGTATCATGTATACTGCATGAGCCTCTTATTTTGACACAGGGCGTCAAGTGATCACAACTGAGGCAATAATTTTTCTCTCTCTCTTGCGCAGCGGAATTATGGGTAATCGTCTCCCCTGCTGGGTCTTAGTGCTCATCTCTTACTGGTATAATCAATATCTCCCTCTGCCTCCTATGTGTGTGCGCGTGTGTAATTTGACACTGTGCCCCACACACACACACACACACACACACACACACACACACACACACACACACACACACACACAATTAACTCACCGTCCTATGTGTGTGCGCGAGTAATTTGACACCGACACACGCACACACACTCTCCCCGGCTTCACACACATGCTGTCTTTACACAGAAAACTCAGCTCTGTCGCGATTCTTTTCAAAGGTAAGGTGCTGGTTGATTTGTTATTTTTTATTTTACAGCAGTGATTCCGTTAGCGTTGTGTGTGTTAGTTGTGAAACTTAAAAAGCGAGGTGAGGGGAGGGAGGAGAAGTTTTACTGTTTAAGATGAGGCGAGGGGCTAATTCCACACACACACACACACACACACACACACACACACACACACACACACACACACACACACACACACACACACACAAATACACAGCGCCTGCGCGCACAAATGGAAACACTCATCTGTCGGGATTTATTTTAAAATACTTTTTTAAAATATTAAGTGAAGGTTTTATTTTTACATTATGTATTCATTATTTTTATGTATTTATTGTTTTGGGCTGTAGAACGAATAATTTGACATTTCATTATTTCCTATAAAAAATTCTATTTGGTTTATGAGTGTTTTGGAATACGAGCCCGCTTCCGGAACGAATTATGCTCGTAATCCAAGGTTCCACTGTATATCAGACCCAGAAAGATTATCTAATGTTTAACAGATTACCTGATGCTTTATCATACAGAAAAACGAGTAACAAAGCAAATGATAGCTTCTGCTGCTGATTATTTTTTACATCCAGGATGTTGTGGTGGACTTCTTACTTCTTACTCTTATTAAGGATGTTAATGTACATTAACATCCATTATTTCCTATAAAAAATTCTATTTGGTTTATGAGTGTTTTGGAATACGAGCCCGCTTCCGGAACGAATTATGCTCGTAATCCAAGGTTCCACTGTATATCAGACCCAGAAAGATTATCTAATGTTTAACAGATTACCTGATGCTTTATCATACAGAAAAACGAGTAACAAAGCAAATGATAGCTTCTGCTGCTGATTATTTTTTACATCCAGGATGTTGTGGTGGACTTCTTACTTCTTACTCTTATTAAGGATGTTAATGTACATTAACATCCATTATTTCCTATAAAAAATTCTATTTGGTTTATGAGTGTTTTGGAATACGAGCCCGCTTCCGGAACGAATTATGCTCGTAATCCAAGGTTCCACTGTATATCAGACCCAGAAAGATTATCTAATGTTTAACAGATTACCTGATGCTTTATCATACAGAAAAACGAGTAACAAAGCAAATGATAGCTTCTGCTGCTGATTATTTTTTACATCCAGGATGTTGTGGTGGACTTCTTACTTCTTACTCTTATTAAGGATGTTAATGTACATTAACATCCATTATTTCCTATAAAAAATTCTATTTGGTTTATGAGTGTTTTGGAATACGAGCCCGCTTCCGGAACGAATTATGCTCGTAATCCAAGGTTCCACTGTATATCAGACCCAGAAAGATTATCTAATGTTTAACAGATTACCTGATGCTTTATCATACAGAAAAACGAGTAACAAAGCAAATGATAGCTTCTGCTGCTGATTATTTTTTACATCCAGGATGTTGTGGTGGACTTCTTACTTCTTACTCTTATTAAGGATGTTAATGTACATTAAAAAATATATAATATAATATAATAAAAAATATTTGATTACTCCTGGGTTAGCTCATTCAGTGGATTCTGTTGCAAATGAGACGATGTTATGGAATATGCTGTGCTATAAGCTTCGTAAAATTATGTGCATGTAGCATTAACTACTAATACTGAGGTTTCAAACTTTCTAAGTAGAAGCCATTTACGTGTCCCGGGGTTGAATCCCAGATATTGTAAAATGGAAAGCTAGTGCGCTATGTGCACTATGACTCAAAATAAGAGTCGCATGTGTGAAGCATGATACTCGGCGCTCGTAAACTAATACTTGCTCGATTTCCGAATAAAAAATTATTTAAAATCTTTGCTCGGTTTGCGGAACACTCGTAAACCACGTTACTCGCAATCCGAGGTTCCACTGTAATGTCCCTTTTGGCACCCAGAAGTGTATGAGAAAGACGTTGTCATATAAAATGCAAAAGGTCTATAGCCAGGCTACTGTCCATGTATGATGAACCATTGAGTCGGTACCTCAAGCAAAGTTTGCTTAAAAAAAAGATGAAATTATTATATGAAAATACACAGTTTAGACACACTAAATCACTATGTCACATCAATATAGTACAGTAATAGATCAGATTAGCTTTTGCTTACAATATGAAGACAGTTGCTTTGATGTATTCATGAAATAATGTCACGTGAATGACTCTGATCTTGTTTGTGTTTTTTTTTTATTTTTATCTTCATATAGTGGAGCTTACACTGTAAGATCAGCCAGCAACATTCTGGATGACATTGGGAACATGTTTGATGATCTCGCCGACCAGTTGGACGCCATGCTGGATTGATCCCGTTCTTTAATTTTGTACTGTTTGCATATCAGCTTCTTGGGCACAGAGAGTCTTTTTCTCTCATCGGAAGACCTTCAAGTCCCTTCAGTTTCTTGTCTCCAATTGATGCCTCCCTTCCGGATGGTCAATAAATCACTGTATTCGAGGTATAGACTGTGAACTTGCAATGTGGTGTGGCATCGTTGGAGAAGTAAGACTGAGATGAGATGCATATCAGAGCTGAGCGTATTTGCCCTGTTGGCTCATTCACACATGATGTGGTCATTTTGCTCCTGCCAGGACTTCACAGCACTTACTGTTTACTGCATCCCAGATGTTGGGAGGAGAAAGATTTTCATTTCCTGTTGCACACAGGAGAAAAAACAAGCGCTTTATCCAGGCCCTAAGGTGCACGTGACATCATTTGTTATACTACTGTATAACAAAAGCATGATCGCTACTACTTGTATGTGTGTTAAATATCTGCCAGAGTCTTCTCTGATGAACCTACCATATTTTTCAGACACTAATTCAGAAATACTACCATCCGTATGATGAAAGTTATTACATAACAGTGTTTTACACTGTAAGTCTTTACAAAGCAAAAAGGGGGAGAAAAAATCAAGTTTACTATAATTTATACTATATAAGTAGCTTTCGCTTGTCTGATCACTGCTGTTATGATGTGTGATATTGATAATGTTATGTTCATTATCTCAATGGTGGTTAACTACACACAAAGTAACTAATGATAACCCCTATAACCTCTGTAAAACACTAACAAATGGCAAAACTGCCTAAAAATCATGCCTGCCATGATAACAGTACATATTGTCACACTACAGTTACAGCTAGAGTGGCAGTTACTGGTCTGATCCCACGGAATGCAGCACAAATCCCTGAAAGAAGCCAATGCTGGCTATGATAGAAAAGCACCAGAATATCCAGTGACACACAGCCCATCAAACAGCCCAGATCCCAATCAGATCAAGCACCCATGGGTATGACGGACATATGGAGGCCCCATCCTGCAAAATAGGCACAAACAAGTCCGATCCACACGGCACCCAAAGAGCTGTCCCAGGGGCACTAGGAGGACCCGAAAACTTGGATGGTTTTAAAGGTTCTAATGTTATTGCCGATCTGTGTATGTATGCGCCTAGAGCAAAAGCTATAACAAAATTGAAAATCATCATAACTGCTCGCTGATTCTTCATGTCAGCGTAATGACACATAAAAAACAGCCAAACTACTATAATTGCTGGATAATCAAGATTACAATATCATGCTATCTTGGCAATAGAAATCCTAAAATATGGTAGTGCGAATACAGTTTAAAAATCAAAAGCTGTAACAAAAGAACAAACCATTGTAACTTCTACAGTAACATTCAGACAGTTAACTACTATAATCACTGGGGTGAAACTCTGTTGGGAGAAAAAAAGCAACAAAAAAAGCTGATGTTGGACAGTTGGACAGTGTTGGACAGTTTATTCTACCATACAATCATATAAACACCTCTTGGCCAAAGAGTGTCATGACAACCTTTACAAGACTAACAAATGTGCAGTGTGTTTTAACTGATCGAGTTGCACATCCTACCATAAATACACATCAAAATAGGAAACCCTGATTCCTTCAGTACTATAAGATGCCTACTGCATGGGCAGACAACCTCAACCACTACCGCCAGATTAATAACAAATACCTGAACTAATGTTCTGCTGCTACAATATCATAATACAGCAATCATAAAAACACCAGTAAATGGGCAAACTACCATAATCGCTAGAGAAGCAGGGCTACCGTAAAAAAAAAACACTGCAAGTTGGGTAAATAATTGTACAATAAAATGTGTACCGTAAGAACCAGCAAACAGACAAACTTACTAAACCTCCTGTGTTTATATTAAGACGCCATGAATAGAGTAATTGTACTGACCAAAAATCCTAAATCAAAATCCCGCCTTAAAAACCATTGTCAGTTAAGATGATGTACGAATAACCTCAATTTTCCGTACCTCCTGTATTTGAGCGAAATTAAATATTTTATTAATTCAATGGTATTAATTTTCAAAGCCGAGAAAGCCGGCGAAATGTGTAAAACTGTGGACCAAATTTGTCAGCCTGATGCTGACTGCAAAATTAGGACCAATGCTTTAATTGCACAGTTATTGGTAACACTTGACATGAAACATGCATTCAAATGCATTTATAACAAATTCTTAAGCATACATGATGCCTTACAAATGCTAATCGCATGATTTACATTTTTTTTTTTTTATGAATTAAAGACAACACATCATAGCTATTTCTTTATAAAGTCAGGCGCTGACTTTGTCTCTCTCTCTCTCTCAGAGTTAATAAAATGGAGATATTCCGGTTGTCATGTTAAAGACACTAGTGCAAAGCCCTCTGATCTGACGACTTTCCAGTGGCATAAATCTTACTGACTGTAATACAGTAAATCCCTGGCAACTGCAAACTCCTGCTATAAATCTTCCATAGAACACTTTGCCAGAAACAGAACCTTCACCAGCTGTACATTTTCCCTTATTATATTTTGCTTTTATATTCCTATTATTCATAGCCTTAGATGATGTCGAGCATTTGCCACCCAAGGCGCTGCGAATGAGTGGTTACCATAGGACGAGCACTTTAATATAAACCCTGTCATTTGCGTTACGGTTTTATAAATGGCTCAGCATGTAACTGTCCCAATCCAGAAACATGTCCACACATTTACGTTGCGCATTACAAGGTATTATGTATGCTATATATATATATATATATTAAAAAAAAAACATTTTAGATTGGGGTGTAAAATGGATAATGAATACATGATTCGTCATAAGCGTTACCCAGGTATCCTCATCAGGAATGACTGTAAATAAAATCCAAACAGCCCTTTCATCTGTTCCACAGATTCCCAGTATGAGTTGTTAATAGTGTTAATAATAAATAGTCATAGTTTTTATAGCAAGAGAAGGTATTAAATAGCATCGAATGCATGTATAGTGTTTCTGTTTGCATCTTTCAACTTGTATTGCTGATAAAAAGGGACATTTCTGTTGTAGTTTGCTTTGCTTTCATTCATCCCGGGCCGTATTCAGAGTTGAGTTGAACATGGATTTAGAATTTCATTCTTTAGACAATCATAAGATGGATGGATGCTGGATCAAGTGCTATTGTAAAAAGATGCTGAATAATGAGGGTAAAAGCTATATATTTTTTAAATCGTACCCGATTTATAGTGGTCAGTGTGATCATTGCAACTATTACATGATTATATACGAGGCATGTATCAAGTCAAAGCGGGATATCGATTGTGCAGATTAACAACACAGTTCAATCTCTTCCGCAAATCGATGACAAGTTATCTGTCGATTTTCAAGCATCAGGCGTTCCACTCACTGAAAGTTCACGAGAACGACTGCAGTGGGCTCCGAGCCACATCGGCCGGGATCGTACGACCTGCTTTCAAAAGTTTACACCGTTCAAATATTTCACCATGTCTAAGAATCTTACCACTGTACTGCGCTTGAAGTCTTCTCAATCACGTTTCATTCAGTAGAAATTGCATCACAAGTCCCGGTTTGACTTGAACACCCTTAATACTAAAGGTATTAGACATTTCTTGTATTATTATATGCCTGTCTTCTTATTTATATATCATCCTATTATTGTTTGTTTTTTCATTTCTACATTATTTTGAATCATTTATTGGGTGCATTATGTTATATTATCAAATAGAAATGCTTTTTCCTTCCTCAATTAGCATTTCCTAACCCTGATTATTATTTTTTTCTTTTAAAGGCCAAATCTTTGGTCTAGATATTGTAGAAATCCCTGTCATGGATGCTCAAGAAAAAAAATGTGGCGAGCTCAGAGGCGTCACGTACGCAGGTGATTTCCATTTCCAGAAATTCAGCTTAAGTTGGCAGATAACGTGACTTTGAATGCCAGGAATGTTCCCTGTGTAAATAATGGCATAATTTTTTTTTTTTTTTTTTTTTTTTACATGTTAATAACCAACTCTGAATACAGCCATTAATATGAGAACCACTTTTGCTAAAAACAATGTACTAAATACAGTTTAAGAATAAAAAATCTAAATTATTAATACATAATTCATTAGTTACATTATTTCACCCCACTACACTAACAGTTAATTAGACTTATGCTTGTACATTTTATTTTGCTCCTCTTGTTGTTTTTGCGTTGTATATACACTGTATGCCCTACACTGTATTTATTCTATATTTTATTTTACATCACCGTATACTCTGTGCATGTACAGTTTGAGCAGCAACCGACACCTGACTGAAAAAAAACAAACATTTTATATATATATTTGTGCAATGTTTTGATAAAACTCACTCAGTCCAACAGAGCCAAATATTGATCTGGTTGCAGGAGGAATAAAGCTTCCTTAACTTGCATGTTTTTATGTGTAAGAGTATCAGAGGCTACAGATTTTCTGTATCACATTCATTTTGAATTAGATTCATTTAAAATCAGCCACTCAGTCGATGTTTTAGGATGTGATTAATGTTTAAATAGAGCGTTTTTTGTTTTGCCAGTCGACTTCTAATTTATCTGCACAAGATTGAAAATTTTTTTTTTTTTTTTTTTTTTAGTGGATACATTGTATCTTCGGTTTATTTGATTCGATTTCTTTCAAATGTTCTCATAAAAGGTGCCAATAATTCTAGAGCTGGCTGTGAATGCTGCAGTATACATTCAGAACTGGTAAGCTGTGTGCTTTTGTATCGATGCCAGACCATGAAATTGACTTCTGTTTTGAAAAGGAAAGCAGCTCAAACACTTTAACAATATAAAAAAAAAGATATAATAATATTAATAAAATATCTTTTTTAAGGAAATTTATTTGGATATGGATTTAATCTGGGCTATCAAACTGCGATCTGAATTAAAAGAATTCTGCAGACTGGAACGGAAAAAAAAAAAACGATTTGGGGTTAAAAGAATACACAGCTAGTCTGTGTTACTCCACCAGGGGGCAACATAGAGCTGCAACATTCACATAGTAACAAAATATGTTAATGATGTCATTGTTCATTCTCAATCTGAAACAAGACTTAACAATGTACTCTTAACTAATTTCGTGGTTTCAGAGTAACGGGTGAATACTTACAGTCGCAACTTTGACATTTTTATTGTGAATAATTTTACAAAGCCTGCAGTGAGTCAGGGCTCTTAAATTTTGTGTAAATTTAACATATTTACGAATGTAGAAGGTATTACATTTTTACTTAGTTACTAAGTAAACTTAAACATAATTTGCAATTTGGAACTCAAGCAAAAAAACAGTGAAAATGCAGAATAAAAGAAGCTGGTAAGATTGTTTTGAAGACACAACTGAGATTGGCAAAGTTTTGGGTGTGCCCATAGATACAATTACAACAAAGACATTTTATTTGGGGTAAAGTCAATTGTGTTCTTAACTTTTCTTTCTTTTTTTTAGCAGGGCCTTCTTTTCACTTTTCATGTACTTTAGTTTTCATGAACATGCAAGAAGTATTACTCAGGTGTCACCAGATTTTCCCCAGGACTCCCATTGACATTTCAGCTGTTCACACCTATACTCTCAAATTTCCCACACAAAAGCCAGGTTCAGTGAAGCCAGGGAGAGAAAAAAAAAAAAAAAAAAAACGCAACCTGTAACAGTACAAAGTCTCTACAGAACTAAACTCAAAACATAAACCAAGAGGTTTTAAGGGATTTTTGCCACTCAGCAAAACAGTTCCGTGTCAGATGCAAAAATCACATGGCTTACATTACTAAGGAGTGGTTCGCTTCCTGCCGTCCATTCTTTAGTGGAAACACCGCACAACTGTACAACTAACTTCTCCATGATACCCTTATGAGTCACATTCTTCAGTTGTGCAACTGCAAACAGTACTTAGTGTGTACAGTAGCAGTTATTAGCAGAAATGTTATGTTAACACAATTATACTAAATAATATTTATTTATAGATTCATGACACCCCAATTAAGTTCATGTAAGTTCATCAAGCAAAGAAAACAACTAAAACTAGACTAACTTTGTTAGTGTAATAGTGAAAGAAAGAACATTTCCACATGCACAGTATGAAGACAACTCAAGGGACTGGGACTAAACAGCTGTGTAACCTTAGAAAAAACACTAATCAGTTAGACTAATCAGTAAAATGGCTTTTTTTTTTTAGGGAGCATAAAGAATGGAGTACGGAACATGGGAAAAGGTTCATGTGGTCTGATGAGTCCTGGTAACCCTCACCCTGACCCTGCCAAGCCTGTGTTATGATGTGTGGTTGTGTCTGTTGGTCAGGTGTACGTTCAGCATCGTTATGAGCTCAAAAAATCAGGTCAGATGATGACCTGAATATACTGAATGACCAGGTTTTTCCGTCAAGGGATTTTTTTCCCCCTGATGGCCCAGGCATATTTCAAAAGTCAATTCAATTAATTTCAATGTTATTTATATAGCGGTACAATGGTCATCATCACGCAAATGAGCTTTACAGAATCAAAAATAATGGAAATAAGTTTGAAAAGTGTAAGGAATTGTGGAAAAACTATAATTACCAGTTTGTCCCGGATAAGCAAGCCGATTTCGACAGTGGTAAGGAAAACCTTCCTAATATAGCCATAGGAAGTGCATGTTAGACCGGACAACGTTGACAAAACCCTGCCCCCCCATCCCAAGTAACTCCTTCCAGCATCTTCTTCAGCTCTTCAACCAACCCAATTTCAAACCACCAACACTCATATCCTGGAGTCTCTTTTTGAATTTTGACAATGTAATGCTTAGAAGCAAACAAGTCACTAGAGACCACAACACCACCACCTACAGCACTATGAGGATGTCTCAGACTGGCTGCACTTACTGGACTTTTGGTCTGAAAAATGACTCACTATTGCCCTCACTTCCTATTTTCTCATGCCAGGAAACCAAAAATGTAGCTATGTGAATACCATTAACCAAAACCAATCACCAGTCTGAGACATTTAACTATGATTAGTTAGAGTGACTTTGCCATCAGTAGCATGCTATGCCAAAATCCGGATTATATTCTTCCTTTAAGTTAAAATTAAAAATGCATCCAAATATTAAAGCTATGCAAAAACTCTTAAACATATGCAAGCGTTCGGTCAGAGACTTTCTTCCAGGTAAAAACAGACAGTTTTGAAGACAGTCTTTGAAAAGCTTGCATATATTAAAGAGGTTTTTGCAAAGATTGAATGTGCATAGGCTTCTTTTCAATTTTTGTTTCATCTTTTGTAGCTCCAGCACACCAGACACTAAGTCTTTCTTTCTTTACTTCATGGTAACGTACAAATTAATTAAATTAATTAATTCCTGATTTCAACAGATGGCGTTGTACATTTTTTTAAAACGTGCAATTTATGAGTTTAACAGTCAAAAGTAACAGATAAAGATAAAGGCACATCTTTCTTGAAACATATCTATGCCCTTTAAAAAAAAAAAAACTCTAATTAATTATGGCAGCAATGTGTAGTATTATGTTTTCTCTAAAGATGTCACACCATCATTGATGACTGTTGTGTTGTGTGTATATACAGTAACAGTACCAGTCAAAAAGTTTAGACATTTAAATTCAGTGGTTTTTATTCAGTGATTGCTTTTCTACTGTACATTCTAGAACAACACTGGATTTTTTTCAAAACTACGACATGACACGTACAGCATCAGGTAATTAAGTAACAACAGCAACAGTCAGTTGTTATTTTAAGACACAGACATGTCAGCACACACTCAAACCACCGAGTCACCATAATAAGTGCTAGCAAAGGAAATTTCTACATTTTGGTTGTACTGGATGTAGGCAGGTTGTCGGATATCAGTCTCGGCCTCAGTCACTGATTTAAAACAGACTAACCTCACTGAGGGTTTGTGGCTTTGCAGGAAAACTCTTACTTCCCATCACTGAAGTTCATGGTTCAAATCTGACCACATATTTTTTTTTTTCCTGTTTAGCAAATTCCACTGCTGATTTTAAATTATATATTAACCAAAAAAGCCAGTCAGTTTCTGTCCGTTCCAGTGCCTCAGCAAGTAAGTGAGTAAAGTAGTGAAAATCATTCCTTAAGGTCTTCTGGAGGAAATGCAGGGAGTTCTGTCCTAAAAGTTTATTCATTACCATCACATTACAGTGTGTAGAGTACAGTATATACTGTACATAGTACAACAAAAAGATTTGTGGAGATATAATAGTAGATAAGAATAAATAGAGGTGTTCAAGTCAAACCGGGACTTATGATTGCACAGAATAAGGGAATTATGAGAGTAAAAAAAAAGAAACCTTTATTCCTCTATATAATCCCCTGCTGCACTAATGCACTTATGTACACTGGAGCGTACATACGTTTTTGAAGTGATTGAACTGCCTGATGTATGTCTGAAACACTGGCCCTCCAAGAACTCCTTTAATGGTCCAAACATATAGAAATGGCTTGGAGTGGAATGGAATGGAATGAGATCGATATGGCAATAACTTCCAGAGTGTTCCTAGAATGTGAAAGTGGTGAACGATTAAAATTAAGGGTCTCATCACCGTACTGTGATTGAAGTCTTAAAGTAAATATCGGTCAGTTTGAAGCGGACTTGGAATGCCCCTTATATAAAGTATATATAAAACTTTAAAGCACATAATATTAAATAACAATTGCAGCAATAGTTTATATAGTTTATCAAACAAGACGGACAATAAGTAATATAATTATTAAACAACCAAACAAATCTGACTTGGTTAGCAGATCCGTTTGAAAAGTTGCACTGATCTGACGTCATTGGTCCAGCTCGTCACTGCTGTGACTTGCGGTACTTAGAATGATGAAATCGACACAACAAACACAGATGCTCAAAGTGATTAGAGTTAAAGATACAGCAAATTTCAACCAGTGACCAAAAATATTACACATACATCATGTTAAACTTTCCATGGGAAGCAGCAGTGAACACTTTACTGAGTGTAAAATAAATAAATTGATAAGTAAAATAAATAAGTGACTATACTGTATAGTAAGGAATGGATAGAACACTGCAGTGTTGTGCTAGTTGAGTGTACACAGACCTGAGTGCATTCAAATGCTTGAAATTGTCATAACTGGAAAAAATATATATTTTGCCATGTACATGTGCTGCTAATGGTAAAGGTTTGGGGTTACATACAGCCCAAAGTCCCACTGTTTAGGAACTCCATATCTGAATATCAGATTATGAGCTATGACTCAAAATACTTTAAAAGATAATTAATTAGAGTAATTAGAGATCAGAGCTTGGCAAGATCTTTTTTGTTAGAGTTTATCATTTGAATGCAAACAAACTGTGAAGAAATCTACAGTAGCTTACTTTTTAACAAAATACAAGAGGTATTTTTTTTTTTGGGGGGGGGGGGGGAACACAACCTTTGCCATTCATGTCACATGATAATGTCCTTACATTATTCTTAAAATACATGATGCTAAACATCCAGTACCTGTATCAAGTCCCTTTTACTTTTATAAAAGATAACATAACGTACATTATAACACGTGCCTTTTAATATAAACATGTAACTAACCTGTTTTAGACTAATCACGCTTCCAGCCAATCAGATTGGAGAGATCACGTGATCAGCACAGACTCACCGAGGAGTCACAGTCAACCCAAAACCCTGCGTAGAGCGGCTCTGTGAATGTAGCGTTGTACGTGTGCAGGTGTGTAAGTGTGTGTGCGTCAGAGGAGACGCTGTAGAACGACAGGGAACCCTCGAGCCAGTCCAGGTACACTCCTACCCTGTTCGAGCAGGACGGAGGTGCAGGTATGTCCGTTCTCTTCCTGTTGTGCCAGGCAGTGTAACTGTTACTAGAGCAGTCCAGTTTCCAGGACTGCTCGCTGGAGCCGAACACACAGTCACCTCTGCCTCCTTTCCGGCGTATTCCTTTATAACTCATTGAGATCACGGCTTCCCCGCCGGCCCACTCCGCCTCCCAGTAACAGCGTCCGCGCAGACTCTCTCTACACATCACCTGCTTCCAGTAATCAAACCTCTCCGGGTGGTCAGGGTACGGCTGCTCGTCCTTCCCGTGCGTCACCTTTCTGTTCCCGTCAGACAGAGCGAGACGTGTGTGTGCGGTGTTCGGGTCCAGCGTGAGCTCACAGGCATCTGCCAACAAGGAGACAGATAAGACACATACCACACGGATAGTGTGTGTGTACACAGTACTATATGTGTGCGTGCAAAGACAGTGGGCTTACATTTCCTTAGACCAGGTGTGAATCTAATCTTGTCTGCATGGTCCAACCTAAAGAAGAAACAGAAGAACACACATACATATTTGTCATTATATCTTTGTGAGGACCTTTGATAAACAAAATTATTCATTTGGCTAATTAACACTTACACATACAACTAAATGTAACCCCATGCTTAACTTCTGTTACCAAAACCAAACATTTTTTTAAATTTACTTTTTTAGCTTTCCACATGATTCCTTACATTTCCTTATGGGGTCAAGCCAAATGTCCGCAGAGACCAAAACTATCAGACATTCCTATCACTATGGGGTCAGTTGGTCCCTAGCAAGACACTAAAGAATCCTAACACACAAATTAATATGATTTACAGTTCATCATGGCATTCTTTATTTATCAATAATTTGTAATAAGTGTGTTAAACTTTTCCATGCATTTATCCATCCAGGAATCTCTGTAGGCCAACTAGGGACCGTGGAGGCCAATAAGGACTTCCATTGTACAGTATTTATTCTCATTTCACGACTGTGCTAGAACCTCAGGTCAACATTTACATATTATGGATGATTAACTTAATCTGTATGTCTTTGGACTGTGGGATAAAACCGGAGTAGCCGAAAGAAATCTGCCAAGCACAGGGTGAACATACCAAATTCTATGCGCACAAGTGCTAACCACTAAGTCACTGTACTGCCAAGTTAAACTTTTATTTGTTACATATTGTACACATTACTACAAAGAGACAAAGTGAAATTCTTTTCTTTGCACAGGGTTAGCCATGATACGGCACCCATTGAGCAGAAAGGGTTAAGGGCTTTGCTCAAGCGCTCAACAGTGACCCAAATGTAAGATTATTTAGGCTGTTTCTTTATTGGGGTGTTCAAGTCAAACCCGGACTTTTGCAGGATTGTGCAGAAGACCATGAGAGTAAAAACTGTTGTGGGCAGTACGAGCTCAAGCATTGGCTAGAAAAAAGAAAACACCTTCGGTGATCAAAACAGGCTGTTTTTTTTCCCCCTGTGATCGTCATTAAACATTTACACCATTCAAATCGCAGTACTGTGCTTGAAGTCTTCTGTAAATGTCACTCGGTTTTATATCTTCATTCATGAGAATTTTCAGACATAAAAATGTGTATCTGTACAAACAATTACTTTGTAACCATAAGCAGTGTTTATTAAAAAAATGCCCATGATCACCTTGTTGTCATGGCAACGAAAGAATACCGCAGCCAGAGCTAATATTATTGTGTTACATAAGGAATATATTTATTCAGCTTTATTTGATGCAAAACACACACACACACCCACACACACACACACACACACATTTCTACACAGTATACCTGAGTGTCTCCAGTTTGCAGTCTGGATCTTTCAGGGCAGCGGACAGCATCTCCTCTCCTGGGTCTCCTGGAAGGTTGTAGCTCAGGTCCAGCTCTCTCAGGTGTGCCGGGTTTGACTTCAGTGCTGAAGCCAGAGCAGCGCAGCCTTCACCTGTGATTAGACATCCAGATAATCTGCAGAAAGAAAGCAGAACGACGACATTTACATAAGCAAGCAAAAGTTGCAATGTTCTATTTATTGCTGAAGTGGTTCTTGGAGTAATTATTAGTTGATGAAAAATTTTACTTTGTAACTGAATTACATTTCCTAATACACACAGAGTTGTACACATAAGCTTAAGGCATAAAGAAAATCCCCTGGGGTGAATTAATAAAGCAATTTTAAGGGAAGCAGACATCAGGGGCCTTATTTGTCCAGTATATAGGGCTCAGTAGTGTACAGTATAGAGTGAAATATTCTTTTATTCAGCACAACCTAGGAAAAATGGTGAACTGTACAAACATGACAAATTGGGCAAATGGGCAAAGAAATAGCACAGATACACACAATCGTGTTTTTTTCTGGTTGTTTTTGGTTGTTGATATGTGCACGGATCTGAGCTGCTTGGGTTTTAAGGGTTGGGTACGAAATTAAATACTTGCGGGTGCATGCTGTTATAGAAAATAATCAATGACAGGGTGAGCTAATGCAGTTTCATACAGTGTGGAGGTATTATAACCATACTGAAGTTGATTATCCCTCTTATACAGTATCTCAATAATATGCTGATAATTACCATTAAAATGTATTAATGATTGATATACCTTATATTCGTTAAAGAACATAATTCATTAATAAAATTTCTGTCTATGATCTTTAGGAATCATTCAAGCAGGCATGGATTAAACGAGTGACACCAGTGTACTGTAGATGTTGTTTTGACAAAATGTCCAGCCGGATCCAGCAGGTTTCGAAGAATAAAGGACTTTTTTTAATGTCGTAACATCAGTACATAAATTTCTTGTTCTATTAGCAGATCATTTTGCGTAAATTTAGTCACTTAATTCTTGTAAGAAGCAAAATGATCTGCCTACTGTACTAGACATTTATGCTTCAAAATGAGTGAAATTAGTCTAGAAATAGGCTTTACAATTCTATATTTGGTTTGCTACTTTTACATTATGCAGTTTTAGATCAATTTGACCCGAGTCAACATATTCTCACTTTCTATGATATTATTGTGTCAGTGTATGATGCAGGAAGGGGCTGACTAAACGCTCACCTGAGTATCTCCAGTTTACAGTTTGAGCTTTTCAGACCATCCGACAGCAGCTTCACTCCCGTGTCGTGCAAATCATTGTTACTGACGTCCAGTTCTCTCAGGGTTGAGTGTGGCAGCATGAAAGCTGATCCCAAGTACTCGCATGCCTTTTCTCCAAGATTACTAATAGCCAGTCTGTGTAGAGAGAGAGAGAGAGAGATAGAGAGAGAGAGAGAGAGAGACAAAAAGATAAAGACAGATTTTCTCCATGGTACACTTCAATAAACTCACAGGAATCTAATAAACAAAGCTTATTTATGAATAGTAACTGAAAATGATTGTGTCTTATTGCTACTGATTTGCCTTTGTATTAAAACATGACTTAAAATTATTGGAGTTTTTTTTTTTTTTTTTTGGTTATAGACACGGTATTTAAGATGAGAAAATGTCCCAACTGCACATACAGTAGATAAACTGAAGATACAATATCGAAGTATGTCAGAAATTAGGAAATGTAAAATATGTGCTTTATTTCTCTCATGAAACACTCCAATTTTGTCAATAAGTAAACTTGTAGATTTAACAGGACATATCGTGCTTTTTAAACATTAATAGTTAATATAATGGAGCGAGTTCCTGTTATCATTTATGTTACAACAGCTATAACCATTCATTCTTTCACTTATCTTTCTTTTTATCTGTTAAATAGACAAAAATAAATAAATAAATAAATAAATAAATAAATAAATAAAACATCTTTCATCTCCATGTTATTGAAAAGAAGAAAAGGGTAAATCTATCTGAATAATGTGGTGGGAAATATCCTGACTGAAACGGGAGACTCCTCCCTTAAAAGTTCCATATTTTAACATTTCTGTAACGACGCGGGTCGCACGAGGGGAAGAACCGCGCGAAAATGCTTTTTTTTTTTTTTTTTTTCTAACTGTTTTTGCACAGAGCGGGCAGATCCGCAGGCTGCGACCACGCGGCGTTCTGAACAGGCACAGGCGCGGCCATTTATACACACGGTTGCCAGGCAACGCCGCAATCAGCGTGAACGCGGCGCACCTGGCGGCGTGTTTATTTAAGGGTCCTGATACCGCCGCACTTCGTGTGATCATTTAGGTAGCACCGGTAAGGTATCAGGGCCAAAGAGAAAGACAAAAATAGGGAAATACAAGTGCGCAGAAAGTCGAGAGAAATGAGAAACCGAGGCAAAGACCTCTGCCTCCCCAAGACACCGCCGAGAGAGAGAGAGAGAGAGAGAGGCCTCGCGCTGTCCTCTAAGCGCGCGCTCTCAGGTTAAGCATAAACTGTACACAAAAAACACACAAATCCTCGATACGAGCGAACTCCCCGAGAGGACATCGTTTTTATTTTTAATTATCGCACCACTTAACAATTTCTTCAACAAGCTAACATGGATCTCAGAGCTCACCCATGGTGTGTGTACTGTACTGTAAATGGTCCAGCTAAAATATCCCTCAGTTGTTTTGGAATATCTCACACACTCCCTCTGGTTTACTCCTCTTCCGAACACACGGTTTCAGTGAAAAATATTTATCACCTTCTAAACAATCAGAATGGAGAATTTACCAGTGTTGCGGTAGAAAATCTTCTACTAAAGATCACATACACTACACATGTAATGTACAAGGACGATTGATGAAAAAAAAAAAGTGGAGTTTACAGACGACTTCAAGCACAGTACGGCTGCAGTAAAACATTTGAAAAGGCCGTACTTCCTTATATGTACTGTATAAATGACTACAGGTGGCTCACAGACCACTGCAGTCGTTCTCGTGAGCATTAAGTGAGCGGAACGCCTGATCCTTGAAAATCACAAGATAACATTCTACCTTCATGGTGTCCAAGCACTAGTGAAACACTGTGCATTAGTGTAGCAGGGGATTTTATAGGGAAATAAAGGGAGTTTTTGTTCTCATAACTGTTTTCTGTTATTCTGCGCACTCAGAAGTCCCGGATTGACTCGTACGCTGTGTAAATAAAAATAAATTGCAGGAGTAACTAACCTGAGTATCTCCAGTTTACAGTGTGAGCTCTTCAGGCCTTCAGAGAGCAGCTTCACCCCCGAGTCCTGCAAATCGTTGTTACTGAGGTCCAGTTCTCTCAAAGGGGACTTTTCTAACTGCAGAGCTAATGTGAAGGTTTCACAGGAACTTACGGTGAGATAACAGCCTGCTAGCCTGTTAAAAAAAAACAACAACATATTATTAAAACAAGACGCATGGCATGGACTCGTGCATGAATCACTGTAGATATATTTTTATATAATTTTTGAGAGGAACATGCTCACTTCTGCTTTAAGCTTCTGATCTTGTGACTACTCTGAACAGTCCCCCAAGGACACCATAAAGACTTACACTTCCCAAAAGACATGCATTTATTATCAGTAACATTCCCTATAATTTTTTTTTTCCATCACTCAAATCAGACTGTACACCTGAAGCTATCCTTTTTATAAAGTATTTCTGAACATTATTGAAATCAACACTTACTGAGCCTTTCTGCAGTTGCTCACAGCAGGTATCAGCCTCCTTCTTCCCTCCTCGGATGCGTTGTAATTCTTCACATCCAGCTCCTCTACGACGTCGTCGGACATCTGCAGTATGTACGCCATCGCTGTGCAGTGTGCAGCCGAGAGCTTTTTCTCGGATCGCTTCTCCGTCTTCAGAAACTCCTCGATCTCTTTTAACAGAGACTGATCCTTCATTTCTGTGAGACACAGGAACAGGTTGATTGCTCTGTCACTCGGAAGGTCCTCGGTTTGAATCTGCCATTTGATGTACTGGACTGCACTCTTGATGTTCTCTGAGCTGCTGTGTGTGTGGGTCAGGAGGCCTCGCAGGAGTCTCTGGTTGGTCTCCAGTGAGATGCCGAGCAGGAAACGGAGAAAAAGGTCCAAGTGTCCGTTGTCAGTATGTAAGGCTTTATCGATTGCTGAATTTAACAACTCGTCCAACGGAAGATCCTTGGACCACTGTCCGGAGAGGGGCATGAAAACCTGGAGCGCCTCCATGCTCTTTGTTAGGTAGCAGTAAAACACGTGCAGAGCAGCGAAAAACTCCTGAAAGCTCAGATGTACAAAGCAGTAGACCTTCTTCTGGTACAGCGCAGATTCTTCTTTAAAGATCTCAGTGCAAATCCCAGAGTACACCAATGCCTCGGTGATATCGATACCGCACTCTCTCAGGTCTTCTTCATAAAACATCACGTTGCCCTTCATCAGCTGCTTAAAAGCCAGTTCTGCTAGCTTTAAAATCGTGCCTCTGTTTGTTTGCAGAAGCTTCTCGGGATCTCTTTCATCCATTTTTTCATACTTTTCATTTTTCCTGTTCGTTTGAATAAGCAGGAAGTGCGCATATATCTCAGCCAGGGTTTTAGGCGCCTCTGTGTGAATATTTTGTCTCATAATTTCCTGTAGCACCGTAGCTAATATCCAACAAAACACTGGGATGTGGCACATGATATAAAGACTCCTCGTCCTTTTAATGTGTGAAATGATTTTCTCGGCGTGGTCTGGCTCCCTGATTTTCTTCCTGAAATACTCTTCCTTTTGTTCGTCGCTGAATCCCTGAATTTCCGTCACGCGATCGACGTACATCCGAGGGATCTGACTGGCAGCCGCTGGTCTGGAGGTTATCCAGATGAGGGCAGAGGGAAGCAGGTCACCGGTGATTAGGCTTGACATCAGGGCACTCACTGATGATGTCATCGTCACATCAGATACTTTCTTACCGTTTAAAAAGTCGAGAGGAAGTCTGCTTTCATCCAGGCCGTCGAAAATAAAGACGATTTTACACACCTGGTACATGTGTGTGTCCAGGACTTTCAGCTCGGGGTGGAAGTCGCACAAGAGCTTGTGAAGACTGTAACAGTCATCTTTAATCAAATTCAACTCACGGAACGGGAGCACAAACATGAAATCGACGTCCTGGTTGGCTTTTCCTTCCGCCCAATCCAGAATGAATTTCTGTACCGACACGGTTTTCCCGATTCCAGCGATTCCTTTCGTTAACACCGTTCTGAGCTTTTGTCTTCTTGCTCCATTTTCTCTGTCAAGTTCTTCATTGTAATGAAATATATCCAAGCAGTTAATTGGCGTATCATGGAAGTGCTGTCTTCTTGGCCTTTTCTCCATCTGTAAAACTTCATGTTCGTTGTTCACGCTTTCACTCTCTCCCTCTATGATGTAGAGCTGTGTATAGATCGTGTTCAGAGGAGTTTTATTTCTGTACATTTTGATTCCTTCGAATAAGCTCTGGTGCTTGGTACTCATGCTGGTTTTGTGAGCATTTAAGACTCTGGATAGAATATCGCTAGAATCTTTCTGAAAGCCTGGAGTTATCTTTAGCGGAGTAGGTTCCTGCAGAGCTTCTGTTTTGAAGTGTTGCCTAATGGAGGGGAAATACAGTAATACAAGCATCAGTACAGTGTAAAAGGTTAGCCCTACACATGATGGATTTGAGCTATTCTGCATGATAGAAAAATTGGTGTCAAGTGCTACCAACACCAAGAAGTCAACCTTCTTGCTACTATTCTACATTTCTTAAATAAAATCTACAGTATTGAGCCACCATTCGTTTTTTAATTTGTTGCCACTTACAGTAAGAGCTAAACTTTCTTATAATCTTTAACTCACTCTTAAGTTAAAATAGTTACGAGTCTTATGAGAAACAGTTCTCCAGGCTTCCTTAACGACTTTTTTTGAACTAAAAAAGTTTTGGCAGACACAGATGTGGTCATTAAGAATGAGCGCTTTTTCCCCACGAAAGGCCGCAATTCGTCTCGCACCGTACCACGAAATCCCTGAAGCAACATTTAAGAATTTAAATAAATGTGATGTGCTTCACTGACTATCCGTCAGATGGCGCATGGAAGGACTTTATTTAAAAGCCAGACCAAGTACAACGAATAATTGTGTATAATTAGTTAGCCTAAAGGAATATTGTTTCCAATGCTGAAGCAAACATGAATTTTATTTTGTTTTACAATAGATCTTTCATGACGAATGTGTGTACCTGTATATGTGCTTCATATTATTTTCATAATAATAAAATAATAATTTTAAATCATGCTTTAAAATTCATAATAAAAAGTTTCTTATATTATATTATGACATTACATACATTATACATTTTATACATTGTAATGTCTTAACAGGGACAAAACAGTGAAAGACATGGCAATGCCTCGGTTTAAATTGTCTTGAAATTGATTAAATTTCCTGATAGTATGATATCTGATAGTGTTAACTATGCAAAAGCCCTGATTCATGAATATGCCAACATATTTTCGTTAAAACGTAAAAATATATGTTGACATTGAGCACCATCAGGAGACACGAATGAACAAAAAAAATCTATATTTTTAAGTAAATATTCTTATATGCACACAATGTGCTTCGGGCTTTTTATAATAATAATCATCTGGCTTTTTTGCTGTTTGTCCAGCAATAAATAATTATGTCATCCATTATTTGACCACGGCTGGAAATAATAGCTGGAATATGATTGTCAATTTATGACTGAAATAAAGCTGTAGATCAGCATGCATGAACCCGCGGCCCAGTCCCTGTACCTGAGCAGTTTCAGAGGAATGTTCTTTATTTGTTAAGCCACACAGTGACCTATGCTTCATTAAAGCTTAAAAAAACATCTCACTTACGATTAGTATACTGGTGATGCTGAACAGACGAGGTTGCTGATGAGGTTGTTACTTAAACCACCAAATTTTAAATGATATCCTAGGCTTACTTTGCAGTCTCAGTAAAACATTTATTTTCATTTCTTTAATTTAATCTTGGGTTAAAACGTTTGCACAGTACTGTACATCTACAGGAAGGAAGGTATTTAAGAAAAGCTCATTTGGACCTTGCTGTGACCTTGACCCTGCTCGGATCAATTGCCAAATCATATCAATTGGACTGCTGGACACATGGACATGCTTCCACCATGTAGCTTTGTTTCTTAACAGATCCTGCAGGATAACACATCTGTTGCAATTCTCTTCGCTAATTCGCTCCATTTTCTCAGATTGTAATTGGATGTTTACACAAAGCTCTCACAATAATGACCTGGATGACTTCTAGCCCTTTTTGACTTCTATTCATTTTTACTTTGTGTTCATGTGTTGGTGTGTGTCTAGGCAACTAAAACTACATCTGCAAATAGAATTCAATTGTAATAAAATTGACACAGTTTCAATATGCAGACATTTTTGCAACAGGTTTTTGACTGAAAACATTTGGTTTGAACTCACATTTCTTCAGGGGTGACATCTTCCCCGCTCAGGCTTAAAGGCATTTCTTTGGAGTGGTCACTCTTCATAGACACGCAGCTGGGTGTTGGAGATGCACTTTCCATATTACACCTGGAAATATCATACGGAAGGTTATTTTTAATAAAACTATACAGTATTTTTAACACCAAATTAATCAGGAGTATGATTCAATGAAAAATTGGTGTCGCAATAGGAATTTAAATGAGTGAGGGTGATGGATTTCCCCTTAACCTTTCCTCTTCTTCTTCTTTTCATTCGCTATAAATTTGTAAGTGTGAGATCATGCTTAGTTGCATCACCTGCTCTCAGGCATGACATTTTCCCTAGTCAGGCTTGGTGGTTTTTCTATGGACCAATCACTCTTAATGGACACACAGCTGATTGCTCCAGATGCTGTTTTCATCAACCTGTGAGAAGTTCACAAGAGTGAAGCAATTAATTGTTTTCTAAAACATCTAAATAATATATTCCAACCGAAAACCAGATTTACTTCCTTGGCCTTTCTTTTACTCGGATTTGATGCTAGTATATGGCTACTTACTCTGTCTCCATGGTTTCATCTACGTTACTGGTATACGGCAGCGTCATCATGGAGTTCACCCCAGTAAACATGATGATGATGACGATGCTCTCTGGTCAGTGCGAATCAGGTGTCATGTTAATCCTGCACCATCAGCACCTGATTAAAATAATTCCAATAAAACAGTAGTGTTAGATCTTATTCATACTCTGATACCCACATTATCCTTAAAAAAAGATGTTCTTTCATAATAAAACCATTTAACTATATTTCTATGCTTGCACCAATAATTAATATAATACTATCACTGCAAACAAATGTGAAATGTTGAATTATGTCTAAGGCAACTAAAACTATCTGTATTTCCGTGGCCTTGTTTATGAAATTAAACAGTAAACACAAGACACATCACTAGAGCCCATCTTCCTTCACACGTACATTATATAAACACGAATGCATATTGATACTACTTTTAACCAAGATTCATTTCTCATATTTCAAAACTAAAGGAAAGCACAAATCTGATATCAACTGTTGACTAGAGCAGAAGGACTCAAGCCTTGATGTGTTTTCTGTACTAACTTGAACTTGTCTTCAATTTATTGGCATCAATACATGATACTGATGGCAGTACTAGGTAAAGGCTTAGTGTATATATAATGTGTAGAAAAAATAGGTTCTAGTGATGTGCCTTGTGTTTAATTTCATAAACAAGGCCACTGAAATACAAAGTACAGTATGTGTTGTTGGCTTTTCAACTACTCCCATCAAGAGGTCGCCACAGCAAACCATACGGTTCGCCAATCAACTCGGCACCCATTTTATTCAGTTGCTGGGTTTGGGCATTGGGTCTGAATCGAACCGGGCCTTCTGCATGGCTGGTGATAGAACTACTGTACCACGACCTTGCGGAGTACTGGTCTTGGGCTTTACAATGGTGCATCTAAAGTACAGGTCAATACTAATCAGGTATGGAATGGGTATTTTCCAAAACAATTAACTGCACTGTCAGGTCTCTACAGCTTACTCTTCCCTCCAGGAAACCACAGAACTTGAATGAATACAAAGAGAACATGTGAATCTCTAACCATACCATCAACAATATAAAAATGTACAGTGCGACTCAAAAAAAATTAAAATATTGTGAAAATATTTGATACCACTAACTGGTTTGATGACCATAATAATGCTGACTGGCCAACCAAACCTGACCTGATCCCCATAGACAATCTACTGTATGAGGAATTTTTTATATGAAATATTAGAAAAATCCTGGCAAACAAGATGAAGGCTGCTACCAAAGCAGCCTGGCTTCAATAACATCTTAGCAGTGCCACAGGCTCATCGCCTCCATGCCATGTTGCATTGATGTAGGAATTTATGCTGAACGAGCCCTGAACAAATATTAGGTACATAAATGAAAATCCTTTTCAGAAGTTGAACAATCCAAAATCTTTGAAATTTAAACAGAAAAGACCTGAAATATTTCAGTTTACAGGGAATAAATCTAGAATTTATTTAAATTATAAAAAAAAAATCTCCAACTTTTCCATGATAGTTAATTTTTTTGAGCGGCAGAACACATAAAAATACATAAAACATGAAAATAAGCAAACAATTTAAAATGCATAACTGGTATTTCTGCAGATATGACTGTAGACGCTAAAGCCAAAGTCATTATTAATTCACAGGTTTTTACAAGAACTTCCTTTTCTCCATTTAGAATGGATTGTTAGTATTACTGCTAAATAAAAAGTTTAATTCATAAGCATGAGTGCCAATTACTTGCCTATTATAGAATAATGTACAAATTTTCTGTCATCGTGAGTCATCAGCATTCATCTTGTTTCATGCACATTCCTCAGAGGAGACTGCCAAAGAACTGGAAGCACTTGACTGGTCACCCTTTATATATAGACACTAGCGGCTTTTGGGACATGTGGCATTTTCAGTTCTGTGTGCAGTTAAACCCTGTGACATTAATTCATAAAGTCAGATGATTTTAGTCATACAGTGCTACTATAATGTTAACTTCCTCTAACAACTCAAAAAAAAAAAAAAAAAAAGATTTGCCCAACATGACTTACTGTACTTTCTCCCCAAACAATTTCATTATTTAACTTTAAATCAGGCAAATAACCACTTTTGGTAAATTACAAGTGCTAATATCAGTACCTCAAGAAAAAAAAATATATAAACTAACACAAACTAGACAGATTAGAAAGCATATAGTCATATAATATATATTTTTTAAATCACAAAGGTAAAAAAAAAAAAAAGAAAAAGACTTGGACAAATTCTTGAAATTTTGAATTTTAAAGAGTGCCTTATAAAGGGTTAATTTATAAGTGACAGTGAAAATGTTTTTTGGCAATCCTAGACGAAGACACTTCTTTACTTTTTTTCAGGCACAAAAAAAAAAGGGAATTCACGAGGCTCAAAAATTCTATTACCACATAAAGTAAGTCAGTCAAACGCGCTCAAACATCCCAACAATGACTGAACAGGGGAAAGTCTGACTTTTAGAGGTTAGCAACATCACCCGGGAAACAATGAGGCACAGAGATGTAAGCCAGATAACATTTCTCAAGTTTCACTAACTCGTTCATCAGGTTTGCAATATTAGTTGAAAGTTGCAGCATGAAACTAAAATATAAACATTGAGCAACACTTCTGGAAAACGTTCCATCACACAATAAAATAATTAACTCCATTAAAAAACCTTACAGCTAAACACAAGTACTGTACTCAATGACCAAAAGTATGTGAACACCTGCCCATCACACCCATACGTGGCTCTTTCCCAAACTGTTGCCACTAGAATGTCTTTGCACTGTACTGTGTGCTCTAGCATTACAATTTCTCTTCAGTGGAACTAAATGGTCCAAACCTGTTTCAGAATGACCATGCACAAAGCAAGCTCCATAAAGACATGGTGTGTTAGAATTGTGACAACCAGGATATTTTCCTAGAAGAGAAAACTGGAGCTTATTATAACAAAAAAGGGGAATAAATCAGGAATGTTTAACAAACATGTACAGTATGAATGTGATGGTTATGGGTGCAAAAACTTTTGGCCATATCGTCTTATGTACTGTAGAACTAGTTCTTGAGTTCTTGTAACACTTTCTAACATTTTTACAGTCAAAATTTCTGGTACAATATTAATTCACTATTAAGTCTAACTGTAAATATTAGATGACATTAGATTAGAACTGACTTTGTTGTCACTGTGCAAAATACAAATACAAAGTCAATGAAATTTAATTGTTGTGCAATTTTTGAGAGAAAAACTGAACTTTTCGTAAAACCTCAAAAAATCTAGACAAATAATATATATACAGTATATGTACACATGTGCCTTTGTGGAAGCCTGGTTGGTGTGTGTTAACAGGGATCCTTAAGACATCAAACTGTGCATTTGGTTTTCGGATATGTCAGGTAGAACAAAAGTTACAATTACGTTTATAAAGGGAAAAAAAAAAAATTAACTCTCAAAATGAACATATATATGTTTATTAAAAAAATGACAAAATCTAAATTTTATTTTAACAATTGTCAGTGTCGCAAAGCAGTTTTACACAATCAACAGAAATCATGGAACTTCGTATGAAATGTGAATGTGTATGAATCCAAATGATTAGTTTGTCCCTGATGAGCAAGTCGAGGGCGACGATGGCTAGGAAAAACTCCCTGAGATGTCAATAAAAAAAAAGAAACCTTGAGAGGAACCAGACTCAACTGTGAACCCATCCTCATTTAGGTGATAACGGATAGCAGGGATTAATCTGCAGTCATACGGTGAGTTCGGCGGCTGGATGTTCAATATAACAGATGATGTCTTTAAGTTAAAATGGAATCCAGTTTGTTATTGAAGGTTATTTTAAGGGCTACATTAAAATAGGATAATATGGTTGGAGGCAGAAATTAAAGCTAAGTGTTCAACTAATGTTGAATTCTGAATGATAACATATTTATACTTCAGTGATCACTAATATTTTTGCAATACGGTACGGTAACAGTGGTGGTAATTGACTTGCCCTGGTGTTGCATCATTTTTTTTCCCTCAGGGGGCGGAGCTAAGAAATGGGTAAAGAAAACCAGAAGAGGAAGGTCAGAAAAAGGAAGCTTTTGCTTTCTAGCCAAATAAAAACAATCTACAGTATGGACACCCACAGGACAACTAGTACAGTTTTGATTCTGTAAAACTGTTTTGTGACAATTGAATAGTTCACTATGGCAAATACTATAGTATATTGTAGTAAACAGTAGGATTCACTATAGTAATTTGTACTATGTACTATAATATTTTTTTCTGAATATATTTGCATGTTACAATAACACAGTAACAATTTCAAAATTTGATACAAACAAAATGAGAAATCAGTGATACAAGATCAGTAACATTAACAACATCAATAATGTTTATGTCTAACGAAACCCCATAATGTACACAGGTATATCTATAACACCCATCTTTATTCATTTCACTAGGGATTAAATATATGTTCGTTAATAAAATGCCTTTGTTGGGAAACGCAGATCTGCATTAAATCAGCTTCAGGTGAGTTTGATGGCAACCATTTCACTACAGGCTACACTTGCGCTGAATAAACACACGCGCGTGCACGCACACACACACACACGCGCGCGCGCACACACACACACGCGCGCGCACAGACACACATCCACACACCACTTCAGTCATGTACAGTTAATGATTAACTTTGGCTTTATTTTACTCACCCAGTGATATTTAACTCGTATCCGCGGTGCTGTTTCTGTCTCCTCTTGTTCCTCTTGTTCCTTTCGGTTTGAGATGTCGCTGACTCTTGTCCAATCACACGCCTGAACGCATGTGACGTCACCGAAGCAGCCAAGGGCAATATATTGTCAACTTCTACATTTTAATGGCCATAAATGTAAATTTTCTAAATCATATTTGCTCTGGGAAATAAAAGATCTTTTTGAACTCTTTAAATCTAACAGAAAATCATAAATCTTCTCTGCTATTGTCTCGACATTCTGATTTACTCAGTGTACACTGTATTTTTTCTTCTTCTGCTATTTAGTTATTTATTTGTCTGTTTATCTGTTGGTTTACTCTGTCTGCTGTTATTATGTATTTGCATTTTTTTCTTTAGGTTGCTTATATTGTATATCTTCTATTTAACTGTGGATAGTTATTTGTATAATAAGCTTTTTTTTTATATCTGACTCTTGTACTTTTATACTTTTCATATTGTAATTGTAATTAATTACTTTTCATATTGTAATTGTAATAAATAATGACGGCAGATGAGTGTTTAGCTTTACTCTTATAATGCAAACAAGACGATTGCAGTATTATACAAAATATTTCTGGTTATATATTGCACTCCCTCGCTCCCTCTACTTATATCTTCTTCCTTCCTTCCAGAGCACTGGAACTTGTATCATTTTACCGGACAGATAAATGTAGACTTAAACACAGACTTGTTGAAAATGTGTACATGCATATACAACAGCCATAACATTACAATGCAAAGCATTATGCTCAGTATGGTGTGGGTCTTTTGTTACAGTTTTTTTTTCTCTAGGAATTATACACTGATCAGCCATAACTTTAGGACCATTAACATTTAAACCACCTTAGATTTGGGCTTCCCTCCCTCAGGGCAAGAACTCTGGTGGTATTGTGTATTGCACAGAGACATTGGCGGCCTTGGGCTCTTTATCTGCTGGACCCTGTGTATGGTGAGCTGTGGTGCTTTGGGTGTTCTGCTGCCTTTCCATCATGGCCAGGAATGACATTTTTTTGCTGTTTTGTGCTGTATTGACATTTTTGTGGAATCAGGATCGATGGGTTTGCACTGGTAAGTATTGGGTGTCCATGATATTGTCACCAGTTTACTGCTGTATACTTGATTATCAGTGTTATTCACTTCATCTGTCAATGGTCATAATGCTATGACTGATCATGTACAATCAATTCAATGTCTTTAATTCCATGCTTTGCTTTTAAGAATTATTGTAATTATACTGTAGTTGTAATTCCTCTGATTAGACTTAATGTACTGTAATAAACAATGTTAAATATTACAGCGTCCCCTGCTGGCCACATTTCATGCGTTTGATTTTATTTTAAAACTTTCTTATTAGCTATAAATAATAATAAAAATAATAATAATAATACATAAAAAAATAAATGTTATACATTTTTAAGGCAGATACTTAAAAAAATCCTTTTCTTTACTATATGTGTATAAGTACATTATAAATACCCACTTGATATTTAATGAAAACGAATTAAAGCTTGCATACAAAAACAAGACAGATTTGTATTACAGATTTGTATATTTATGTATTTATATATCACAAGCTTCTAAACAGAATATTTGAACAAATATTACAAAATAGTGTGTGTGTGTGTGTGTGTGTGTGTGTGTGTGTGTGTGTGTGTGTGTGTGTGTGTGTGTGTGTGTGTGTGTGTGTGCGCGCACATTTACACAAGTGCTTTTGCACTAATTATTTTATTTTATTTGCAATTTTAATTATTGGGCATTGGTGGCTCAGTGATAGGTGGTATGTTATATTCTTATATCCATAAGCAACTCATGGGGGGAGAAAGTAGATATCTAAGAGCAATACATATTAAACACATTTTCATGTTTCCTGCTAAAATGTGGGGAGTGCTATGAAGATTTATCCTGGACTCCTTCTGGGTGCAAAAATGTTGTCACTAGTTGTCACTACTGACAAGGGAACTGCACTTCACTGTTTTGTTTTGCAACTCAACACTTGACGTGTGCTATTTGGAAGGTGGCCTGTAGGCATTTCAGCTTCTATATCATGGAAAGTTAGTTTCACCCAGTCTAGATTATTATCAGAAACTGGAATTTTCATGCACAACATTCTCACAGCAAATAATCGTTCCAGTTAGTGTAGAAGTTTTTTTTTTTTTTAACACTCTTTCAGCAAACACAGTATGACAGTCTTGTTAGCCTTTAGACATTTATTATATGATTATCTTTTGAGTACAATCCCAAATCTAAAGCATCACTGCAAAAAATAATAATTAAGCATCAGGAATTTGGGAAAAGCATCCAGGTTTGTGATGTGTGCAAATTTTTGTTAATGATTTCTCAGATCATATCCTCTCAGATCGTGCATGAATATTAATTACTATTTTTTTTTAGGTTTATGAATACAGTTGTCAATTTAATACTAAGTGGATAATATGGACAATGTGTTAAACAGTACTTCCAATACTGTACATACTGCTTCCTATACATGCATACTTTAATTGAAATTATAATATATGATTTATGTCACTCACACAGACATGCATAAACATCCTGTAGCTTTGTTTGACTGTGTTAAAGATATTATACCATCATACCATTAACCAGAAAACCATTAACCAGGGATGCAATTTTTTTTAAACAAACAAACAAACAAACTAGATTCACTATGATGGATACTGTATGTAACAGCAGCACAAAGCTACCTATGCAGATAGTCAAGAGTTCAGTTAATGTTTTGGTCAAACCTCAAAATGTTATTGCAGCAGTTTTAGCTGTGGGCTGGTCACTTGTTTGAGTGTTTCAGAAACCGCTGATCTCATTTCTCACAGCTCTACAGAGGCAGTTCACAGTTCTACAGGCGAAAAAACTCTTGTTAATGATAGAGGTCACGTAGACAAGAGAAAAAAAGACTCAGCTTCATGCAAGCTACACTCACCTAAAGGATTATTAGGAACATCATACTAATACGGTGTTTGACCCCCTTTCGCCTTCAGAACTGCCTTAATACAACGTGGCATTGATTCAACAAGGTGCTGAAAGCATTCTTTAGAAACGTTGGCCCATATTGATAGGAGAGCATCTCGTAGTTGATGGAGATTTGTGGGATGCACATCCAGGGCACGAAGCTCCCATTCCACCACATCCCAAAGATGCTCTATTGGGTTGAGATCTGGTGACTGTGGAGGCCATTTAAGTACAGTGAACTCATTGTCATGTTCAAGAAACCAATGTGAAATGATTCGAGCTTTGTGACATGGTGCATTATCCTACTGGAAGTAGCCATCAGAGGATGGAGACATGGTGGTCATAAAGGGATGGACATGGTCAGAAACAATGCTCAGGTAGGCTAAGGGGCCTAAAATGTGCCAAGAAAAGATCCCCCACACCATCACACCACCACCACCAGCAGCCTGCACAGTGGTAACAAGGCATGATGGATCCATGTTCTCATTCTGTTTACGCCAAATTCTGACTCTACCATTTGAATGTCTCAACAGAAATCGAGACTCATCAGACCAGGCAACATTTTTCCAGTCTTCAACTGTCCAATTTTGGTGAGCTGGTGCAAATTGTAGCCTCTTTTTCCTATTTGTAGAGGAGATAAGTGGCACCCGGTGGGGTCTTCTGCTGTTGTAGCCCATCCGCTTCAAGGTTGTGCATGTTGTGGCTTCACAAATGCTTTGCTGCAGACCTCGGTTGTAACGAGTGGTTATTTCAGTCAAAGTTGCTCTTCTATCAGCTTGAATCAGTCGGCCCATCTCCTCTGACCTCCAGCATCAACAAGGCATTTTCGCACACAGGACTGCCGCACCAACAACCATGCCACGCTCAAAATTGCTTAAATCACCTTTCTTTCCCATTCTGACATTCAGTTTGGAGTTCAGGAGATTGTCTTGACCAGGACCACACCCCTAAATGCATTGAGCCAACTGCCATGTGATTGGTTGATTAGATAATTGCATTAATGAGAAATTGAACAGGTGTTCCTAATAATCCTTTAGGTGAGTGTATGTTTTTATTATTATTACTATTATTATTATAACAGTTACATTTTTTATTCAAGCTACAAACAGAGCAGCTCATGTTGAAAACCACATAATGGTGAGAAAATATCCTTTACAGAATATACACGCAGATTCACACACACATTTGTGCTAATGGAATTTCTTTCTTGGAAATATTTTTTGGAAATATTTCAATGCAGCACTGAAATTGATTCATATTTTGTAGATGGATTATTTAGCTTAATAGACTTATGTTGAATCTGGCTTGACTTGTATTATTTTTACACTGAGTTTAAAGTTATTTGTTATTGAATAATCAAAGAATTATTTTATTATGTCCTTTTTTCATCTGTTCCTGTTCCTATTCTTCCATGGGACATCCAGGAGATAAGTTTTTAGGTAAAATAGGAAAAGAAAATCAAAATAAGACAAGCAGTAGAAGTCTGGTGATGATAGAAGAAGAATGCCCATTTAATTTTAATCAAAATGTGGTTTGTTACACAATTATTTAACTCTTTTTATTTATTTATTATTATTTTTACAATGTATTTCTGATATTTAACACACTACAGCAAAAAGTAATAATAATAAAAAAAAAAATACAGAAACATACAATACTGTTCACAAGATTTGACCACCCTCATTTATTTATATATTCCTTCTAAAAAGTCAGACTTTTTTGTATTTATAATGTAGGCCTAAGGAATAGTTCACTCTGCTTCCTCATGGCTCTCATTTTCAGTCTTGTCCATGTACCGGAGCAGTTTTTTTTATTTTTATGTTAAGCCACACAGTGACCTCAAGATAAATATATATTTTTTAAAGCATAAAAAAACAACAAACTTAATGCATGAGCCAGTGAGAAACAGCTGCAGATGATGAGAAATGATCAGGACAGTGTGTAGTACACAGGTGATGCTGAATGCTGAGTGGTTGGAAAAGGCATGAGGGGAAATGAGGTTGCTGCTGAGGTTGTTACATAAACAACCAGCTTTTTAACAGTATTTTTAGGCAATCTGCATCATTTATTTGAATTCAATATGAAGAAACTCAAGACTTTTGCACAGTACTGTATGAACATTTTACAATAAATATTTTAACAATGTACATTTACTCATGGCTGCATGTGACTCGTTAGTGCACCTAGTGATGTGTCCACTCTATCTCAATAAGCTTACCGATGGCTCTGATGAAATTGCTATTCGGAAAGAGAAACAAACAGTTCCATACACATACAGATACTATTGATACTCCTTGTATTCACAGGAGATGATGTCCTAGGTCATTTCCTAAGTGATCACATTCAGCCATGTGCTGGCAATCGCACTTTGAATGTGATTTAAAAATAAATGACTGGATCTGCTGATCAATTTAAATCTCAGATGATCTTTCAGTTCATAATAGTTTTAACACTCATTAAGTATTGTAGATACTTTGTAAAGGTGTTTTCTACCTTTTTATACAAAACGCTGAAGTGCAACACAGTAACTGCATTCAGTTTCCACCCTGAACTGGCCATGTGAAAGGGGCTATTATTGGACTGTAGTATAATATACACTAGCTTACAGAGAGGTTACTACAAAGCACAACAGAATAGGCACTTTGTAAAGGAACTGACACATTAAGGAAACATTTTTCAAATATAAAAACTCACTTAAATTTCACTTTATGTTGTGGGTCAAAGCTCAGAGCAGCCCAACACATCCACAGGTCACATTCTTCTTATTTCTATTTTGTCTCCAGTCTTGCATTGCACTTGCACTAATCATCCACAATACTAACACACTAACACTAACAATTGACATACTGAAGATTATCAATTATAAATCATTACAACCTTTTCGTTCGATCCAACAATAGGCCAATGCAGCACAAATTGATAAAAAAGACAATGACTAAAAGGCACCAGAACATCCCAATGCATCACAGACTGCCGCCTATGGAGTTTAGCAGGCAAAGAGATCCTGTGTCCAAATTCCCCAGATCTCATTCCACTTGAGCACCCATGGGATGTGCCGACCAACCGAGTCCAATCCCTGGTGGCCACACCCTGCAACCCACACACAGGATCTGCTTCAACGTCCTGGTGCCAAAGCACATTCCAAAAGGTCTGGTGGAGTTATGCTTTGAGGGGTCACTGCTGCCCACATGGCACGGGAACCTACACAATATTTGGCTTAATGTTTCTTGTTGTAATGTTATAAGCGATTGGTGTTTGAATAGACTTGTCTCAGTGGACTTAAAAAATACCAAACACAACACACTATATGGTGTTCTTCACAATATGTGAGCCATTACCCATTTGTGCCATCTTTGCAATTTAAGCACTTTCTGTGCTTCAACATTTTTTTTTTTTTTAGTTTTTAAGTTTGGTCATTTAATGCAGTCTGTGGTACTTAGTTTCAGGGCTGTACTCTCTTATCTGCTGTTGTTCCATCCTCATCCTAAAGAAAAACATTTGAATAAGTGAAGAGTTTTTAAACATATTCGTTTTTCTGCTAGACCCACAAGCTGCTACTAATTTATGTATTCTGAATACTTTTTTCATGGGAAAGTTGATAAGGAAATATCTTGTACATTTATTCTATCATTATACAGTGTTTGTTTATTACTTTAGCACTTGATAGTCATGGTGAGTGATAAACAGTCCAAATTGATCACATACCTAAAACTAATTACAGTAGTTGACTTCTCCTGCTGTAATTATCACTAGACCTGTGAAACACCCAGCACTCTCTGTTCCCTCTAGATAAATGAAATGGAATGTTTGAGTTGTTCAAAATATAGGACATTATCTAAACTTTATTATGAACATATTAATATTGTATATAAACATAACAACCAAGCTTGGTTTTATAGTGGGAATGACTGAAGTGATACCTAGCAAGATGTTTATCTCTACCTGCTTGGCTGCTTGTTTTGTGGTTAAATGTAGTTAACTCTGATGCAGAGACTGTAAAAAACAAGAAACTGGACAAACCACCCATGACATCACCTATAGGTTTTCTGAAAAGCGGTTTTGAAACTCAACTGTGGGAGCTCTCGTCATCGCCATCTTGGCAGGAGCCGACTCCACCTCAACTCTGTTGAACTGCATATTTTGGTACTTCTGACTCATTTCTCATTTTTCAGAACTGCTGATGCCTACTGTTGCCCCTTAGTCTGACAGCCATTTACATGCACAGGTCCACCAGCCATACTGGTATTTGAAAGAATACCCAGCCTGTTAGCCTGTGTTGACATCACAACACATTTGTTGAAGCATTGCTGTTGGTTATGAGTGGGCTTCCTTCCTCCCAGTTGACCTAAATGTCTGCTTATATTTTAAATGCCAGTGAGCCTTTCCTGTTAATATATGCATTACTATGATATACTTATATACTTATTACAACAGCAACAAAAACAAATACATTTTACATTTCTGATGTGCATTTCTTACTTTCTAGGAGCTCAACAATAACAATTCTTCCCCCTTTCTGACCACAGAACAAGCTTTGTTTTCATATGAAAAAAAAAAAAAAACGTTTTTCAATTGTGTGTACATTTCTAAAATTTAAACTGACAAAATGCTTCATTTTCATGCTTTTTATTGAAGATTTCACAATGTAGACAATCATTAGAAAGCATTAGATCATCACTTTTCTGGATATTATTTTTTAATAGAGTGCTACAAGATTCTATTCAGACAAAACCTCAAAAACAATGTAACATCACAATCATGTATTGATTTTATTAACGATAATACCTGCTTAGAAACATCAAACATACTGCATTACCCAGCAGTGTTGGCAGTGGTGCAATAACCATCGGCATTTGTGTTAATCAGCTCGCAGTTCATATTACTAAAATTCCCAGTGCTTTGTAGAGTGTAAAGGACACTGCAGTTCATTTCGTTTTTTGCAGTGGTGATATTGGTGATATTGAATTTTTCAAAAGGTGGAATTATCACTTCTTCCTCATAAGGGAACTCAGACATATTGGCGATGTATGCTCCAAAGCATGTATTAATCTTAAAACAGGAGTTATTGCCAAAATCTGAGATGAGACTATCTTCAAGTGAAGTTGATGCAAATCTTCCAAATCGCATTTCATGGCCAAGAACGTTTTTTTCAAATCTAACACTAGTTCTGCGGAAAACATCAGTGCAGTTCTCCACTTTATACTTTTGTATAGCATGTGTGAGCAAGAAATGAACAGCTTTATAGTTAAATGTACTGATATAATTCTCTCTGCCTGAACTCACATTAGTATTGAGATATGAGTAAAGGTCTTTTGAAGATGTGTAGACCTTTATTATTCTTGTAAAATTATCAGGACAGTCTGAGAAGTTTGTCCAAAGTTTTTTAAATAATGGATTAGACTGTAACTCTTGTGGAAGAATGCTTTCTTCAATCCTGTTGTACGTTTGATCATAGCAGCCTATAAACTGGTCATCAACAGAATCATTTGCCATGTCAAGTTTAAAGATAGGATTTGGTGTCCAGAATATGCTCTGTTAAAAAAAGAAAAAACATGATTCTTACAAAACTACTGATAAGAAAACGTGTAATTAATGCCAACTAAAACTATATATACAGTAAATAAAAACCCACCCCTGCGTAACAATCTGTTGAAATGATGATGAATGCCATGACAACATTGCTGATAATGGTGGAAACCTTCATAGTTTCTTTCATTGTTGATCTGAAATAAAATCATGCATGTACAGTACAAAAGAAGACACTGTTTTAGGCAAACCTTGCACAGGCAACAGTCTAAATAGTGCTTAAGTCTGTACTACCATCTGAGCTGTGAAAACCAATGTGAGGACAACATGAGGAAACCATCATAAACAGCTGCATACTGTTAGATAATTAATTAATAATTACAGTAGTATACTAATCTTCTTAAGATTTTATAAATAATGCATTATTATACATTAATTAAAAATAATTGAAGATTAATTAATATAACTACATCTGAGCAACACGACAGTGATAAACATTTTTAGAATGACCATAATACTCACAGCGTATTTAACTGGTGGTTAAACTCTTAAAACTCTTAAACTGTACAAAAAGACACTAGTTTCTATAAAGACACTTTATAAGCTGTAATACATAACAAGAAGGTACTCAAAAAATCATCACTAACCCGCCTTCAATCTTTTTGTCTACAGATAAAACTATAAGATTGCTTGCATATTTCCCTGTATAACGTAGACTGTACTCATCAAACAAGAGACTGATCACCTCTATTTATACGCAACTACTTCCCTTTCCTGTCCCCATAATTGGACCTGTTTCCTCCCCAAAGCTCAGGGACAGTGCAGTAGGCTCAAATCAAGGAGATAGAAGGTCTTAAGTTTTTAATTCAAATTTGATAGCTGTTCATAGGAACTCTTATTATACGGTCCAAAGAGGTGTAGATACAACTTTAATAGGCCATTATAAGGTCTGTTTAGACTTTTCAGCATATTCGGAAGATACCAGAAACTTTAGAAATTGTCAAATCAATAAATTGGCACTCTGTAAACTCTGTAAAGAATGTACTTGAAGGAATGCCTCTGTACATTACAAAATTCTGTGTAAGCAAAGAGTAGAGCCTTCTCCTGCACTGGGGTAGGTTCTTCAGAAAAGCATCTTTCAAAACCAGTCCAAGCTAGATTATACTTACTGAAATAACCTCTGTGGTTAACACATGTGTTGTCTTGGGGCACAAACAACATCGGTAAAAACACTTTGTATTTACGTCATGATATAGGGTGATAACCAGCATGTCTCAGTTTGTGCAGTTTTTGTTCACACACATGCCATCAGTGTAGACACAAAGCGTCAGCATTAGTCTTTAGTATGCTTTTTTTTATTACTACAGTTGTGCAAAATAATCATAAAAAATATCATATTACAGTTTTTGCCCATTGCTTGAACACATTTTGCAAAATTTGGCTCATCATGACAAAACTCTACACACAAGCAAATAACACACACAAACCATTCACATTTATGTCAAAATAAAACTCTGCTATCAAAACCTAACAACCCTTTGTCAAAATGTCACTCTAATGACAAAATGATACCCATTTGCATCATATGAATACACTTTCAAATCAGCAGCACCACACTAATTTACTTTATATAAAACACGGCAGGTTTTCACAACACACAATAATAAATACTGTACATTACAGTTGTGTACTTTACAGTACAGTAAATTCTCTTACAGCAAAAATAATAATGTCTTTTCTCGCTAAGCATCGGAGAAAATATCCCCTTGTGTGCCGAATCCATCCTTGGATTGACCGTCAGTGTCTCCGCAGGCCTTTTCCATTGCCTGTAGAAGAGGCATGTGGGCATATGGTTGGCGATCATACACGTGCCATCTCCAAGCGGAAAAAAATTATTCGATAGGCTTGAGAAATGGTGAGTAAGGGGGCAAATACAAAACTTCAAATAGATCATGGTTTGGGAACCAGTTCTGGACTATAGCAGCCAGATGGAAACTGACATTGTCCCACACAACAACAAACCTGGGCTGTCCTGTACAACTGCATCATTAAGTGCATCTAGAAATGTGATTATGTGTTGCGCATTATATGGACCCAGTTTGGAAAGATGGTGCAGCAGTCCTCGGATGCTTACGGCAGCACACAATGTAATATTGCCCCCATGCTTCCCCGGGACATGCAAAATTGCCCTTTGGCCAACTATATTACGTCCCCGTCTACTTTTGTCAAGGTTGAATCCAGCCTCGTCAATGTAAATAAATTCATGGGGCTGGGCAACAAAAATATTTTGTTTTTTACAAAAAAAATAAATAAAAAAACATATTGTGGATGGCATTACTCAAAACACAACTTCAACTACACCACAACACATACAGAACCACACCACCAGACCACACATGGTACCTGTGTAGCTTTCTGAATATACAGTACCTATGTGGTACTGATCCAATGGTACATATTCAGCTGTTACTGGACTCCACCCATTCAGTATTGTAAATGTAAAGGACTGCAACACTTACCTGTACATATTCATGTCGAAGTTCTTTGACCCTGACACTGTTCCTCTCAAATGGAAACCTGTACAGTTGCTTCATGCTCATGTTGTGCTTTAGATGGGTCTGATGGTGGTAATAATTACTTTATTTATGTTGTTGAATACCTGCCTATCTTCAAGTATTTGTTGCTGTATCTGGTGGAGACAGATTGCATTGTTTGCTCTGACTAGATCCACAATGGCAAGTTCCTTGAAGTTCCAGAAAGCTGTCAATATGAAGAAGGTTTACCTTCCAACATGATAATGACCAAAAGCACACAGCAAAACTGATCAAAAAGTGGTTGAAGGAGAAAAAACTGACTTTCCTTTCATGGGCTAGTCTTAGACTGGCCAGACTTAAACATTAAAAATCTTTTAATGACTTGAAGACTGCAGTCCACAAACAAATGAATGTTAAAAGTTGTACTGAGTAAATATAGTTAGAGAAAACCAAAACTGTGTCTGTCTTCATTCCAGGCTGCAAAGCAACAAAATGTTATTATTTTAAAGAGGGTGATTCTTTTCTCTCTTTATAATGCACTGAAACATAGCAGGAGCCAATGCAAGTGCTTATCTCACTTAGGCTCCTGACCTTTAGTGTTAGTCAGTGTTGTGTGCATGTATGTGTATGTATGTGTGTGTATGTGTATATATGTATGTGTGTGTGCGCATGTGTGTATGCGTGTGTGTATTAGTGTATACATGCGTGTGTGTCTCCGTGTGAGTGTGAGAGTGTTAACATTTGTAATGTGTGTGTATGTGCAAATAAAAAAGATCGTTGCAAACCATCCAGCACGGGAATCGAACCCGGGCTTTCTGCATGGCAGGCAAAACACTTACCATTGCGCCATGTGTGCTCTATAGAGTTTACGTTGGTGGAAGTTTTACTTAAGTTATTGTTACTTACGTACTCAAAATTATTACTCATTCAATTATTTAGGTTAACTCAATGTGTTTAATAACTTTGAGCATTAGAGTTTACAGTGTACATGTGTAGGCTTTCTAATTACACATGATAAAATCTAAAGGCTCACTGTGTTAACATTTACTTTGCTTAAATTCGATACTAATAAAATTTAATTCTACATTTGTACTGTAATTTTAGTACTGTGATTATGAATTCGTTTAAGTACAATGTTACACTTGATTTTATCCGGTACTACGTGCAGATCTAAAGGAGCTGTGGCTCATTAATCCTGGAGAGAATGAACTAAGGTCCGACGCGTCGGTCTATAGTTATATAGCGCCACTCAGTGGTAAAAGCCAGCAACAGCATACCGTCGCCGTGAGGTGCGGCGACAAAACTAGAAAACCGCTCTCCACACATCTGTATGTGTGTAAGTGTGTGATGTGTGTATGTGTGTGAGATGTGTTTGTGTGTGTGAGTGTTAAGATTTGTGATGTGTATGTGTGTATAATAGGTCACAGATGCTGGAAAAAACACATCACACTATGATGTTACTCAATGTGATGTCACTGAACAGGATGTCACTTAACGTGTCACTCAATATAATGCCAGACAGAAAGTTATTAATCATTTTTCACCGTACACACGGCTGACCCTTTGAGATATCAAAAAATTTTGGTGGTGATAGTATAAATTCCCTAAGAGGAGTCTATCAAAATCCATCAGGTGCGTTTTTGGGAATGACCCCAAATAACTGGCCTCATGTTGAGTTTAGCCCAGAACATGCACTGCGAAAGTTGTTCGGCTCAACGAGCTCTAAATTTGTACCAAGTTTCGTGTGCCTATGTGCAATGAGCTATGCAGCAAAATCTTGTTTGGGGGCCACGAGACTCTCAGGCATCCTAATGGCAGCAGATTCCAACCTGTTTGCCAATTTTCATGAGTTTTTGAGCATGTTAAAACACCCAAAAAGCCCAAAAGAGTGGGGAAAAAATCCTTAAGAAAACAAGAGGGTCCGGGGCACCCTATAGTGCTTGGGCCCTATGGGCCCTAAAAATAAAAGGAATGTCAGTGGTTACTGTTTGAGCAACTCCTCATTGAACTGATGTCTTACTGTTGCTGAAGTGGTGAAACCATCAGAGAGGTGAGTATTATGTTTATGCCAAAAATGTTGTTTCTTCACTTTGGTCAGACATCTAATCTTTAATCTCTCCTCATTATACTTAACGCATAAAACCAAATTATTATTGCATTATTAAACATTATTGGGTTCCTTATGAAGCTCTTAATATAATTTATGTTAATATTATGTATTATGATATTCCATTGTATTAGCAAAGATCAGAACGCTTTTCTCTTCAGGTTGGATTCATTTTTTATTATCTTTAATTAATTAAAAAGTTTTTTTTTTTAAAATTTTAAAGAACAGTTTTATTAACAAAATGTAAGCTTAATTAAATCATCTTGGAGACATCAAAACTAACACTTGCACTTAAACATGCAATTGTCAAAACTATCATTTGATCCTTTCCATGGCTTTCATCTGGGGAGAATTATAAGAGTACAATAAAAACCTACATAAACATTAGCAATAAAATTATTTAATTTAATAGTACTGTAGTTTTGTATGAATACGTACCAGTCTCTCTCTCTCTCTCTCTCTCTCTCTCTCTCGAAAAATGATGCAAATTTGCATGAGCTTGTAAGCAGGGTTACAATATTGAATTCTAATTTTAATTAATTTTTATGACAAATGTTACATAATACATAGCATTATTAATCTAAAGGGGGATGGTGGTTTAGAAAGAGGATGGTTTTTGACTTTTTTTCAAAAGGGGGGGTGCCATCCCCTCGCATCCCCCCTCAAATCTAGCCCTGATCGCTGAGAGACTGCATGAGTTTGTCCAAAACAGTGTTTATTTTTTTGCATGGTATTTTCACAATTTGTTAAGTCTTAAGTCCCGACCCACTTTTTGACCAATTGTTGTACACACAATATTTCACCCAAAGATATAACAGCTGATTTTACGATTCTGTGTAGGCTCATCCTTTTTTTCGCTGCTGCAGGTACAACATTTTAGACCGTATGTTCCAGCTGATTAAATAAATCTAAAATAAAATGGGTCATGCCCATACTGCTAAATTAAGACTGCTGTGTTGGCTATTATGTCCTTACGTTTCAAAGTGAATAACTGATCCTCTATTTTTGCTAGTAATGCACTTCTAATGGCAGTCTTGTGTATCAGATCAGTGTCATTGCTTCACTGTAAAAAATAAATCGTAAATTTTACGGTAAAAAAATGGCAGCTGTGGTTGCCAGAATTTTACCGTAAAAAATACATTATTGCACTGTATAAAAATAAACCGAAAATTTTATGGTAAAAAAGCGGCAGCTGTGGTTGCCACAAGTTTACCGTAAAAAATATGGTAGCAATGTTTTAGGTTGTACAGGATTGCACTCATTTTACTGTATATTTTATAGATTTTAATTGTTTTTTTCGAAGCCGGGCTGGGAATTGAACCCAGACCCTGGTGGTGCAAAGCAACAGTGCTAACCACTACACCACTGTACTTGCTATGCAGTTGTTGTCTCCATACTCTCCAAGTGATAAATACACAAATGAATATAAACTAAAATCAGTATTTTATATGCAAGATTTTCAGACAATGACGTCTGTGAAGTTTTCCACCATCATCAGGAATGCTGGCATTACAGTAATCATTCAATTCAATTCAATTTTATTTATTTTTAACAATGAACACTTTTAACAATGTTCTTTGTCTCAAAGCAGCTTACCAACAACAAAAAAAGGTTTTATAAAGAAAATTTATGGAAGTGTATATGTGTGAGGAAAATGTGTGTAGATAATTATGATATGAATGAGTGAATGATGAATAAAATGTCTTTGATGAGCAAGCCAAGAGTGACGACGACATCATTTCAGCTGTTTGCTACGCAAATATGGGTTTCCTTTTGATTAGACATTTCACTTATGTGAAGTTTTTGATTGTTTTTCCCCATTTTTATAGAACCCATACCGGACATGAGATTTAAGGTGGACATGGCACCAGATTCTGTTGATGATCAATTTACAGGCTGCGAAGACAAAACATACAAGTTGATGGAAAAAAAAAAGATTTAAAAAAAGGAGTTATGCTGCAATGAATTGTTTGCAGGTGTGGTGAAGAAATTTGAAAACATTAGGGATGATCTTCAAAGAATAATAAACGTCTACACACATATATCACTTCATTCAAATTTCAATGATGCTGTGAGGTCAGGCAAAGAGAATTATAATCTTAGCTGTAATTATAAAGTCTTTCATTTCTTGCTCACATGTGCAGTAGAAAAGTATAAAGTGACAAATTATATTGATGTTTTCCGAAGAACGAATGTTTTGCTACAAATGGTGTTAACCGTGAAATGCGATTTGGACAATTTGCATCAGCTTCAATTAGAGATAATCTACATACCATTGGCAATAAATCCTGCTTTCAGATTAACACATGCTATGGAGCAAACTTAGCTAATATGTCTTCTTTCGGTCATGAGAAAGAGGTGCTAATCCCACCATTTGAAAAATTCAATATCACCAAAATTTTATTTAACCAGAGGAACTGCATGTGTCCTTTACACTCTACACTGGAAATTTTTAGTAATAATAAAAAAAAAAAGGTGTACATCATGGAACAAGTGTTGATGACTAGCAGCGTTTTGTACCACACCAAAAAAAAATTATATCTTTTTGTCCAAAAAAGTGATGATCTACTGCACTTATGTTCTTTACAAGTCAAAATCATTATTTAAAAGGCCAGCTATTTTTTGAGAAAATTGGAGAAAAATGCGCATACTGTTTAAAGTACCATTACACATTTAGATAACTTTTGACACAAAACTATGTGGTTAGTAAAAGAACTATTAGTAAATGTTAGAATTATAGCATTCAAGGAACTAAGAAATTTAATACAATGGTATTTTGCTAATGAGAAGTGTATATGACCAAATTTAGATCCAGAGCAGTATATTTAACATAGATATATAATGTAAATCTAATATAATATAATATAATATAATCTAAATTTTATCACGTATCTGGTTTGAGTGCTGTGGGTGGAATAAGACAGATTTCATAAATATTATCTTTAATTCAAAGGGCTTATTGGCATTTGAAATGTAAGCAGACATTTGGGTTGACTAGAAGAGGGAAAAAACCCACTGTGGAACAAGTGTGATGCTACATTGAAAAATTTTAAATTCTTTCCTGATGTCAATATTCTGTCGCTTCTGTATAAGGACCGCAGAAAGCACTTGGACAGCATAGAAAGCTGAAGTGAAGTGAAGACATCTGGTGTCCAGAGAACAACAGTAGGGCATCATTTAACTACCCGTATGGCTCAAAGAATAATACTCAATGATCGGTTAGGTGGCTTATTATTATTTGTTTCTCCAAAATCTCAAACATATTGTGTGAATTAAAACCGTAATTCTTAGCAAATATAATTAAATCTGTAATTTTTTTGCTGTTTTTTTATTTCCTACAAACTAATACAGTAACAAACTTCTAAGTAAATTTAGTGTCATCACACCTCAGTCAAAAAAGATGTCACATGTCACATGCATGTGTGTGTAAAAATGATATGGATGCTTGTTCACTGCTTAATGAATGCATAGAAATCTTTAATTATTATTAGTTCTTTTTCTGTTTTATTAAAAGAGTGACAAACGTTTAAACCTTAAGTCTAAAGTCCTACAAAAATGCACTATGGAGATCAATGTGTGGCATCTAACCCAATGTAAAAATCAAACCAGGTGTCATGTTTCCCGAATAAGCAGATGCAGATGCAGGGAATTCTTTTCAAAGAAGTTTTATTCAAGGCTCTTGTAACATAGGCTTGTTCAAAAAATAAATCAAAGAAAAGCAACCTCAAAACGAAGGAGCTCCTGGCTGGAGCCGCGAGCGAGCATGTGGAGTCACAAAGTCCTGAAGTAACTTAAAGGCGCCGAAATGGCGTACAAAACCAGCATACGCTCTGGTGCGAGAGAGCCGTGAACTTGACCTTGACTTTGCTCAGCTCCGGAATGGCACTTTCCCCAGTGCGCCCCGCTCAACAGCCACTGCTCAGTCCTGAGTGGAAAAAGATACAAGAATTGCACGCACCCTAGTACACGTACACAGAGCACTGAGACGAGGAAGACGGTGAACAGACAAGGGACTATGGGAGCGGCTGGTATAAATAGCAAGACACACAAGGAGGACAAAGGTGAACTTCATTAAGTGCTAATCATGCGATACATACATACGTAGACACACCAGGGGGAGACAAAGAGACGGCTCAGTAATCCGGCGAGCCAGATCTTAACCCCCGAGATCGCGGTGATACAGATGTGACACTAGGCTTCATTTTGTCTGGCTTTCTCTCTGTGGTTCTACATTGCCTGACAGCTGACTGTGCATGGGGATGCCACAGTGTATGAGATCAAGAAAGGGAGAAAACTAAATCAGAAACTGATGTTTAAGACGAGAGCAGTAAATATCAGCATATCGTAAATCTGCCAGTGCACTCTCCTCGGAAGTGTTATAAAGAACAGCTGGAGCTTGATGAGAATTGGTAATATTCAATTCTTATCAAGTTTCCAATATCCAAGCCAATTCTACTAAAGTTTCTTAACCTACACTGTTATCCGGTCTCTCATCATGTATTGGTAAAATACATGGGGGTAAACATATCCAGCATTTCATCATTATTTGGCTCGACGATGTTGTCTGTGGCAGGCATGATGGCCAGATAAAATAGTGAATGTTTTGATTGTAGACCACATGACTGCAAGAGCTCTATGCAACTCTTACACAGCAACACACAGGTTAAGCCCTTCCTTTTTTTTTTTTTTTTTTTTTTAACAACCTTTTATCTTGCCATCACTTCAAAGAAAATATTTTGTACACTACCCCATCACCCCAAAAAGTTGCAGTTTCAGAAGGTTCAAATTATTGGCCTACTGTACATCAAGCAAAGAATAACAACAAAGATTAAGTGAACATAAGATCATTTCCACATGCACATGTTAGCAGAACTTGCTATGAAGACTAAAGCCGTGTGACCATAAGAAAACCACTTGTTAGTGAGACTCATCAGACTTCAATTTGCTAGGGAGCACAAAGATTGGACGACTTTGGAGCAATGGAAAAGGGTCATGTGGTCTGATAAGTACAGAGTGACCTTATTCTGGAGAGATGGGCGCATCAGGGTAAGAAAGGATGTGCATGAAGCGATTAAGTGGGTCTACTCCCCTGATTTAACCTGCATTTAATCAATTCTGTTAAATGTTACAGTGTCCTCTGCTGGCCACAATGTATTGTTAACAACATACAGTATGTACGATACAACACAAATGTATGCATATAATATTAGCATAACTCACACAGAGGAGTTTGGCTCCAGTCAAATGAAGTTTCTAATCCATACACACATGATGTTAAATATAAACACACAATTAAAGCTCTTCAACAATGCATACAAAACAAAATGTATTTTATCTTTAGCCTGAATAATGATTTGTGGTTGTGTGCATGTATGTGTGCTTATGATTATCCTTGTCACATGTATAAATATATTTGGGCAGAATATTATTTATATCTTTTATTAGAATAATGCAGCTTGTGTGTGTGTGTGTGTGTGTGTGTGTGTGTGTGTGTGTGTGTGTGTGTGTGTGTGTGTGTGATAAGATGACCAGGAAATGAAGTAAATACAGGCATGATTAAGCAGAAATGGTGTGAAACCACCTGAACTTCGGATAAATAGATATGAATAAGCATGAACAGTTCAAACCTTCAATGATAAAGCGAGATAAGTAGAGCAAAAGGAAATTAAAAACACACACAATACACAGAGGCCAGTGTGGAATACAAGCGCACAAATTTCTCTTTAATGATTTTTGGTGCTCCAAGAATATGGTTCCTCAAGGATGATAGCAGAAGGACGACCACCTGGACTCCAGTAAGGGATTCCTTTAACCAGGCTTGGGACATAATCATTCACAAACTATGGATAATTTGGAAATGCCAATTATCCTACACTGCATGCCATTGGACTGTGGGAAGAAACCCAGCAAGCACATGAAAAACATGCAAACTTCGTGCATAGGCATTAGGCCACACTGCTAACCACTATGCCACCAAGTCAGTATAAATGATAATATGTTTTATCAAATACTAGATCATATCACATAACCTGTGTTTCAGTTTCAGTTCTGTGATGTCTTTGCATGTATACTGTATGCACGCACACAAGAAAGTACCTAGATGTTAATCACTACTTATAGTCGTTATCAATGTACAGTACATACAACTAAAGCTGTGGCATGGTGGCTTAGCGGTTAGCACTGTCGCCTTGCACTTTCAGGGTCGTGGGTTCGATTCCTGCTTCAGATCTGTGTGCATGGCATTGGCATGTTCTCCTTGTGCTTGACAGGTTTCCTTAGGGTGCTCCAGTTTTCTCTCACATTCCAAAAACATGCAGGTTAGGCTAATTCCCAAATTAAGACAACAAAGTGGGAGCCAATTAACCTAATGTGCTTTCACATTAATCCTAATGCCTTTGGGCTGTAGGAGGAAACCCACCAAGCACAGGGAGAAGATGCAAACGTAACACACACAGACCCAGGGGTTTTAGTCTGTGTTAATCATTTGTAGAGTTTAATTCTGTACTTATTGTGTTACTCTTTCTCACTAAATCATACAGCCCTTAGACAAAATAAAAGTAATTGCAACGACCACAATGGAACAATTTGTACAAAAGATTGTTGAAGTATGTTGCTATTAAGATTTTTCTATTTTAAACAAGACTATTATTATTATTATTATTATTATTATTATTATTATTATTATTATTTATTTTTATTGTTGTTGTTGTTTAAAATGAAATCCTTTATATTTCATACCTCAGACCTTAAAATTAACAAGGAGTTTACTGCATCTAAAATCAGACCTCAAAACTGTTAACCTTTGCATGTACTTTGGGGAGAACACAACTCCAGTTATGGTAATGGAAAGGGGAAGTAGTTGTGTATAAATACTGCTAAATTAAAGATCTTGTTTTGAGCATATCTTTTATATGATGAGTACAGCTCAAGCCATATTGGGAAATTATCTTAGTACCATATCATCTGTAAGAAATAAAATGTAAATATTATCAGCGGTGATTGTTTGAGCTACTATGCTTGAAACCTGTGTCTTTTTCTTACTGCATAAAAAGCACTGAAACCATCAGAACTGTAAGTATTGATCAGATCTAATGATGTTCTTCATTATGTTTGCTGCTGGAATTATTCTGGCTTGAGAAATGTATGAACCAAAATTTACATGTTGGTTTTCACAACATGATGAAAAGAAATATTTAAGCATTATTCAGACAAGTATTGTACAAGTACATGTAGTTCATTTTGCAATCAAAAAGAGAAAAAAAAAATATATATATATGTTTTATGACTAGGCAGGAGAATAATGTGTGTTTATGGGAAAATTATGATAAATCTTTAATGAATGGATTGTTAGAAATGGGTCTAAATTAGTGCTGGGTGATACAATCTCAAATCAATATTAATGTCATCTGAACATTTCATTTTAATTATGATTACTATGCAATTAATTACAGTGGAACCTTGGATTGCGAGTAACGCGGTTTGTGAGTGTTCTGCAAGATAAGCAAAGATTTGTAATAAATTTTTACTTAAGTCTTGGCCAACGGTTTTTCTCTCTCTTGCACTGCGGAATTGTGAGTAATCATCTCTCCTGATGAGTCTTAGTGCACGTCTCTTACTTGTGTAATCAACATCCATGCATGCGTGTATTGTTTACTATAACACTGTGACCATGTGTGTGTGCATAAAACATATTTTATTTTGTGTTTGTATGTATGTGTGTACAGCGAGCGTGTATTATAACACACGTGTGTGTGCGTGTAAAGCAAAAGCAAGTCTCATTAGAGAGGTTAAAGATCCATTTTCTCTCTCTGTATCAGCCTGCACTTTGTGTCCATGTGTGCGTGCGTCATTGGACACCGTGCCCCTTCACACACACATACACATAGACCCCTCCTACTTTCGCCTTCACACACACACAGACACACTCTCTCTCTCTGCTCTACACAGAAACTCTGCTCTGTCACGATTCTTTTCAAAGGTAAAGTGCAGGTTAATTTGTTTTATTTTTTACTTATTTTTATTTTTACTTTACAGCACTGATTCTGTTAGTGCGTTGCTCAATCGAGTGTCGTTAGAGAGATTTCTGGTTTATTATTCCGATAAAACAGTGTTTCTGTTGTGTGCACACGTGTGTGAAAAGAGTGGAGGAAGGGTAACTGTGTACTGTAAGATGAGAAGAGGGAGAAGGGAAGGGCTCCTTACTTTAGCTTCACACACACACAAATACACTGGGCTTTGGAACGATAAATTTAAGTTTCCATTATTTCCTATGGGAAAATTCGATTTGGTTTACAAGTGTCTTGAAATAGGAGCCTGCTTCTGGAACAAATTATGTTCGTAATCCAAGGTTCCACTTTATTCATTTTTGCATTAGTTACTAACATGGTTTGTACTGTAAATGTGCTCTGTTATTAAAGATGAGTTTTTACTAACAAAAAAGTTCTACTCCATGTGGCAGATTGGACAGGGCAGAATCATGTAATTGCACACCTGGTTGTATTTTTTAAGGGTACTAACAGATAAAAACAAACAAACAATAACAACAATTAAAAAAAATTATAGACATGAGCAAGGTGATCTCCCCAATTGTATACAAATAATTTCTCACTCTTTTTTTTTTTTTACAATAGTTGCCACAAAATAGATAAAAAGACTTGTCCTTTTTCAACACCGTATACACTATTAATAAGCAACCTTCATGTCATCTCAGGGGCTCTATCCCAATATACAATGCAGTAGATATTCAGTAGACAATCAGAACTTTATATGTATATTTTTCCATTCAGCTTGACAATGAAGACAGCTGTGAAGGTTTCCATTTCCACCATCGCCATCATCATTTCATTTACTTGCTACACAGAGGTGGGTTTCAGTTTCATTACGCAGTAGACATTTCTCTAACTAGTTTCGTGAGGACAAGTTTTGTTTCCCTCATTTCATAGAGCGCATATGGGACATCAAATCCTGTCTTTAAATTGGACATGGCACCAGATTCTGCTGATGATCAATTTATAGGCTGTGAAGACCAAATGTACGACCTGATTACACAAAAGATTTTACCGAACGAGTTAAACTCTGATGAAAATTTCAAGTATCTTTGGGACTATTACGAAGGTGTTAATGATTATTTTAAAAGAGTAATAAAGGTCTACACAACTGAGGTAATTCACTCACAGTTCAATATCGCTGTGAGTTCCGGCAGAAAGAAATATATCAGTAACTTTAACTATAAAGCCATTCATTTCTTGCTCACATGTGCAGTACAAATTTATCAAGTAAAGAAGTGTGCTTGTCAGGGACTACCCCTAGAGGGCGCCAAAGCGCCCAGAGACTCCATTTTGTTTCCTTTTGTTTTCGTTTGTAGTTTTTGATGTTGGACTTCATGTCCCAGAATGCACCTCGGTCAGGTGATGTGAGCGCTCACCTGAACCGAGGTTGCTCATTAGTTGCTTTATAAAGGTTCCTGAATTGAGTTACTCCCTGTTTTGCATCTCTTTGATTTGTTTTGCTGTTAGATTTGGTTTGTTGTTATGTTCCTTCGTTTCCTAGCTCCATGTGTTCTCCTAGCCTTAGTATCTCCTAGTCATTGTGTATCTCTTAGCCTGTATTTCGCCTAGTCCTTGTAGCCCCTAGTCTGTCCTGTTTAGTTTGTCATGTTTGGTTTATTTCCCATTTAAGTTCATGTTTTGTTCCCATCTGTTTCCCTGTTTTGTGTTTGATTAAAAGACTCTCGCCCACCATTCACCTCTGCTATTATGCCTCTCCTTCGACTCACGCACAGCACCCGTAACAGTGCTAATGTGTTCCGCCGAACCAAAGTTAGCTTTGATACAAACGCTTATGGCCATGAAATGCGATTTGGCAGATTTGCATCGACTTCACTTAACAAAGATATCACTGATTTTGGCTCAACCTCCTGTTTTAAGATTAAGACTTGCTTTGGTGCAAAAATAGACCATGTTTCTGTGACACCTGAAGAGGAAGAAGTGCTGATCCCAGCTTTTGAAAATTGCAAAGATAAAAAAAAAAAATAGAAAGAACTGTAATGTTCTTTACACTCAAAAAGATTTAAAAAAAAAACACGCAAAATGTAGAAGTAAAGTAAATGTATTGATGTTATTACAACACCACCCATATAATGTTGCTGCATAATTTAGTACATGTTTTCTAAGCATGTACTGTTGTCAATAAAATACATTTTTGTCATTTCATTATAAATTTGAGAAAATAATGACATCATTGTAATTATTTTATTTTTTAAAAAGAGTAATTAAGTTCATTATGTGGGATCTTGTTTTTCTGATCTGATTACTGCCAACAGAGTTCTGCTTTTCTTCTGATTCTACAAATTAATTATTTTAGGTCCAAATTTAGAAAATTTTGTTTAGTGCAATGACATAATCAGCCATTTTTTATGCTGCTATTTTTAACAAACCTGCCATAGTTTGCACTGTGTGAAAAACACAGTTTGATATTAAATTGCTAGATGTAAAAGTCTTGAATGCTTGTTTATTGCTAAATAGATAGACAGATAATTTGATGGATGGTTACCAGATATGATTTTTTCTGTTTAATTTATATTTTCATGTTTCATGATTAAGACTAGAGTCTTGTCTTTTTTGCCCAAGCAGAGCCACGATCTTCTAGACGCATGGTTACCAGGCAACAGCGTCATAAGCGCAATCAGTGCAAATGTGCTCCACCTGGCGGCGTGTTCATTTAAGGGCTTTGATACCTGCACACTTCATGCTAACAGTAGGTAGCACCGGTAAAGTATCAGGGCCCGAGTCTACATTATAAGCTGAGTGAGAGAGAGCGGCACGTCACCAGTCCAGTGTTCGCTCTCAGTATAAAATGAAAGTTAAAAACACACATCAATCACATATAAATCTTTGGTAAGGGTGAACGCGCCAAGAGGATCATAAGCCTTATTTTTTGTTCTCAGAGCCTGTTCGGTCTCGAGGAGTCGTTGAAGTTCTGAGTGTTTTGTGTTTTCACTTTTCTTTTGTTTTCTTTTTAGTTTTACTAATAAATAATCCAAGGTTTTCCCGGGCATGACATAAGCACTCTCCCAAACTTCTATTTCGATGACCCCCTCAGAAGCCCTGCACAAGGGCTCTCATAAATATTATTCTATCCTGTGGTGCGGCTAATCCGCACCCCTAACACAACAGATGACATTTTTTAAAAACAAAATATATCTTCGCCCTCCACTTAAAAGAAAGTATTATATGTGTGTGGCTGAATAATGACAACCAGCTTATAGGATATAAATAAAAAGAGTGAACATGTCAAATAAATGTTTGCGTTTTTAAAAATGCTAGCCCTATTATCTTATCAAAACAATGCGACACTTAATGCCTGCTGAAATCACAGTAAAAGGTGGTCCTACAAAATATTAGTGTGTGACCTGATATTGATGGTAATGAGGGGAAATGTTTATTAAATATTTTATCACTTTTAAGATCACAACTTTAGAACTGGATTTTATAAATATTGCTAGACTGCCCCATTGTGATAAATAAATAAATAAATAAATAAATAATTGATCAAGCAATCATGTCCATTGTGTTGACAAAATTTACAATGACCCCTGTTGACCAGATTATTGATTTGGAAAATGAAATATAATGATATAATGCTATTATTTTTGTTGACATAATATATTTTCAACAAGAACCAAACATTCTGACATATAATTTCAGAAATTATTATTTACACTGTATAAAATTTTATTAGCAAGATAAACGTACATGCATATACAATCAATAAAAAAAATAAATAAAATAAAATCCTGCCTGCAAAAGCATCCTTACTTTATCCTTTACTTTATACCATTACTAAATTATTTCCTTTATTATTGAAATTAGTATTTCAATGTTTACAGTTATTAGAATCAGTTTATAAATTTACAAAGACAGTAACTTTCTAATTCCTAATTAGAATAAATAAATCAAGTTAGGTGTTATCTGCTGGCTACAGCGTCATCTGCTGGCTAAACTAATTTACTACACAGTACATACTGGGTATAAGCACATTATACAGGTATACTGTATGTCCAGAGGAGAGGCACTGTAGCTATACTAGCTTACTGAAGTTCACATTATTAGCTGAGCAACATTAGCTACAATATAGCTTTATAAGAAACGACTCATGCCAACAAAGTGTTTTTAACATTGTAAGAAATTTTACCAAATTATACAAAAAAAAAAAAAAGGCAAAATATTGGTTTATTTGGTTTATATAAGACAGCTTACCTATGAGGTTCCACTTAAACATTTTTTTTTCATTCCAGTAGAAATGTTTAGGTAAAGAGAGGCAGAGAAATGTGTTAATTTGCTAGTCATGTTTATTTACAATAATATGTATGGAGATACTGAGAAGAAAGTACAATTAACATTTTTATTCATAAAAAATGCCACAACCAAACCTACAGTATGTGGACAATTTTATTTAATTAGAAATATATTTATTTCTTTACATTTTGAGAAACAAAATTCTCTTCTCATCTTATAAGAATAAGATGTTTTAAAAAGTAATAGAGAATTTTCTCCATTAGTTACTGTATGTTAGTGTTTTTGTCTAATTTTGCAGGACTATAACTCCACCTTCCAAATTTTATTGCAATTGAAAAAAACAACCTGTAGTTGTAGTAACATCCATATAGATACAGTATATTTAGTGTCGATATGAAGTTGTGATAATATGAAGTTAATAATAATAATAATGATAAAAGATTTACAAAACATCATCAGCCTCTCTTCCATCAATTTCAGGCTGTTTCAACAACAGCACCTTAGTGTAGTACACATGCATTCTACGGTATATCGTTTCGAGCATCAACTGACCATCAACTGACTGGTATTTCTCTATGACTTTTTTCCAGTCATAGTAATGATGTATGGTCTTAGATAGCCCCTTTTTCTTCATGAAGAAAAAATATTAACTTAAAGTATTTTTGTACAAAAATCACTTTAAAACTGTTAAATTTACCTTTCAGTTTGGAGAGTATACAACTCCAAATATGGTGATCGGAAAAGGAAGTAGTTGGGTATAAATACCACTGGATCGAAGCTCCGATGCATATTTGTTTGGTATAGTACAGGTTAAGTCATATACGGCAATAAACATCTTACAATTATAGTCATATACAGTCATACAGTATATCAGTTTTCCTTATTTGAGTAATTCCTATTATTATTTAAGATAGCTTATAGGAAACTTTTTTTCCTTACTGTTTAAGAAGGCTTGAAACCACCAGAGCTGTGAGTATTATGATCATATGATAAATTGTTCTGTTATCACAAATCAGTTAGCTCAGAAATCAATATATTGTCTGATAATTAAGCATTGTGCATTGTACTTACAGTACTTATTTAACAATACTGCATTATTCATTGTTTTAAGAAAACAACATTATTTACTGCATTACTGGAATTATTAGTGTATTATCAAACAGTATAATGTTTCTATTAAGTTGTTATATTATTTATGTTAATAGTATGTATTGTGATATTTCTTTACACTAGCAAAGATCAGAAAAATTTTTAAAAATACTTTTCTCTTCAGACTGGGTTCCTATTATCCTGGGCACATTGTGAGACATTAATACCAAATTTTCACACATTGGTTTTCACAACTCAAATGTATCTACACACATAAGCACTATTCAAACAGTTGGCTGTGGTGGAGACACTGCATGTGAGACAGAGTTCGCATGAAACAGAATCTTTTTCTTTTTTTTTTTTTTTTTTTTGCATGAGAAAGACTTGATGTTAGATCTGACAAAACACATCTGGTATTAAAAAAATTGTATGTGATGCACTGTAACAAGTGATATTTTATTAGTATGCAGAAAAGCAACATAGGTGACACTCGTATTGGTAAATTAAGACAGTTGGTAGATTATTGTCACGGTACTTACAGTATTTAAAACCTTATTTTTAGATGTAAACAATTATAGTTTTATGAATAAAGAATTTTGTCTGATATGAAATGTATCTAATCTACTCTTTTTGCTGTTAATTTGTTAATGCTCTAGTAGTTCAGGTCACATCAATACCGTCTATACTACTACATATATTAAATTGAAACGTGAGTTATATAACTTAAGATAAGATATTCTGTATTTGCTTGCGTTAAAGCCATGGACACCAATCTATAGCTCAAGTATGTGACACAATATGATGCTTGCCACAAAATATATATTTATTATTAATAAATATATTTTCCTTATTAACACTTTACATTTTTTTTGTCTGTTTGTGTGTTTGTTTTTAAACTTGTCACCTGAGAGGTTTTATCTGAACATCTATCCCTGACAGCCAATTGTTAAAAATGTACATTTATATAAACTTGTGGATCGTGTATATAGTCATTATTATATATGCATGTGTTTCATTGCAGATTGAAAATGAAGAAAGCTGTGAAGTTTTCCCCCATTCTCATGAATGCTGTCATTGCACTCTTCATTATTTCAGTTGTTTGCTACAAACTGGTGGGTTTCTGTTTTAAATATATGCTTTAATTAGGCATTTTCTTATCCTGATTTTTCTAAGAACAATGTTTTCTTCCCAACAGAACCCATACTGGACATCATCTCTTGTCATCAAACTGGACATGGCACCAGATTCTGTTGATGACCAGTTTATAGATTGTGAGAACCAAACGTACAGGCTGATTGCAGAAAAGATTCTACCACAAGAGTTAAAATCTAATAAAAAGTTTAAAGAAGCTTGGGAAAACTTTACAAACATTACGAATAACTTTACAAGGATAATAGCGGTCTATACCAATGCATCTAATAAACTTTATTTAGATCTCAATAATAATGTGAGTTCAGGCAAAAGTAGTTACCTCGGTAACTTCAGCTATAAAGCCTTTCATTTCTTGCTCACACGTGCTGTACAAATTTATCAAGTAAAACATTGTACTGATGTTTTCCGCAGAACCAATGTTAATTTTACTGAAACCGTTCTTGGCCATGAAATGCGATTCGGCAGATTTGCATCGACTTCACTTAAAAAAGATATGAACAGTTTTGGCTCAACCTCCTGTTTTAAGATTAAAACGTGCTTTGGAGCAAACGTAGCCAATATGTCTATATTCCCTGAAGAGGAAGAAGTGCTGATCCCACCTTTTGAAAAATTCAAAATTGTGAATATTACAAAAAACCAAATGAACTGTAATGTCCTTTACACTCTAGAGAGCACTGGGAATTTTAGTAATATGAACTGTGAGCTGATTAAAAGGAATGTAGTTATTCCTACTTAGTGTGTGATGTAATGCTTTCTAAGCAACCATTGTTAGGATTCTTTATAAAATTGCAAAAATAATTGTAATTTTAATAATTTTAGATTTTGTCTGAATGGATTCTAACAATAAATATCTTTATGTGCAACTAATATGAAGGTATAATTTTCCTAGGTGCTTCACATGGCCACATCGTCATTAAAAAGACGTTAAAAAGGGTTGCAATAAAATTATTCCTTTTTCATCTCAAATTGTAGAAACACGCACAGAATTTTTAAATGCATTTTGTCATATTAAAATTAAATCTTGAAGGTTTGGTAGTTGCTGTTGTAAGGAAAACACATGTAAGCAACAAATGTCAAATTTATATTTATTAATGTAAAAGATGTAAAAAAAAAAAAGCATGAACCAATGAATCTAATTATTAATACCATAATGGTTATGTATAATGTGATCAATGTATTAGTAGAGTTATATGGGCTGGGAAAGGGGCCGCGTCAGAGAGAGTGCTCTGATTGAATGCTGTTAAGTTTAGGACGGACGTGGGTGTTAAATACATATTTAATAATATTTATAAAAATAAACATAAGAATTCCTCTACCCTCTGATGTATCTAGTGTTTCTCTCTGTCTCCTGAAAACTTTGAAAAGGCACATATTCTGTGAAGATATAAATGAAAGAAGAACAAACAATAGAGAAAAGCATGTAAAAATTCCCACTTAGGATGATGCATAATGCATTTTTAAAAATATATTTGTTAATTGATGGATGGATGGATGGATGGATGGGTGGATGGATAGATCGATCCCATCATGATCAATACCTTAAAGTTTATGCATTGTGATTTACAGCAACAGTACCTCATTTAGTCAGCCTCTTTTGTACAGTACTGTGCCACCGTATTGATACACACATCATTTCTTTAAACTTTTCTCAGGTTCAGTCTGGATCATTTATATAATAGACCTTTTTGTATTTCCATTTAGTATGAAATAATAGTTATGCAAGATTCCTGAATGACACATAAACAATATGAATCATTCAAGCAAAAAAAAAAAAAAAGAAACATCTAAATTTAAGGCATGATAACATGTGATCGTCCTGTCATACAGTATCAACAGTTAGATAACAGGTCCTTCGTAAAGTGAAGTGAAGTTACTGAAACCCATTCACGATAATGGGTTGGTAGTTTCTCTCCTGTTTTGTGCTTGTTCCATGTTCAGGAGGAGGTTGTTCTTCTGTTCAGTCCACTCTTCTCTAGGTTGGCCTTCTTATAGTTGTCAGTGATCACTAAACTATGGAGGTAGAATTGGAATGGCCACACTATCATAAGTGTAGAGTGAATACAGCAGGGGGCTCAGGACACAACCCTGGGGGTGGGGTGTGTGTGTGTGTGTGTGTGTGTGTGAGGGTCGAGTGCTGAGAACGAGGGAGGATGAGACATGTACTGTACAGTATATAGCGCAGTTTTGTTCTCCTTTGGAAACATGTTGCTGCTACTGTGGAAATATCACATTACAGAAATAAAATATTACATATAAAATAAAACAAGAATTGATACCATTACAAAATATATTTGATGATTTGATTAATTTTCAAGATATACAGTGTCCTTCCTAAGGAGAGTTTTCCTCATATTTAAAATGTGACTCTGGAAACTATAGCTCAGTTTCTCAAAGCTCTTTACACAAATCATGGCAACATTATCAACAACGTTATCAAAATCAAAACTGACATTTGGCTGCAAAATGCTTTAAATAAGGTTTTTTTTGTGAAGCATTGATTTTACACTGGACTGATAACATTTAAAATACAACCATCAAAATACTGTATATACTGAATATTGTGTCCTCATGAGGTCATTATATGTATTGAAGTACATACTGTACTGTATAACTGTGTAAAAATGTTCTTTAATCATTTTCAAGTTTCAGTTTTATTTTTAAGGTTTTTTTTCCTCCCTATCCTTTTTTTTAAGGGGGGTTGTCCCAAAACTGACACAAGACTAAAAATTAACAGACATTTGAGAGAAACACACAGGAAATGTATAATACACAATACATGGAGAGACAAGTCAAGAGATCAAACATCAGAACGGGAAAAATGCGATTGCAGCAGCTTTGACTGTGGCATTGTGGCTGGTTTGAGTATTTCAGAAACTGCTGATCTCCATTCACACCAGACACTCATTTGTGTTTGAAAGTTTACACAGAATGGTGTGAAACCACGGTGAACAGAAAAGCATTTTACAATGCACAACACATCAAACCTTGAAGCTAAAACATTGCGTGAGTAACTGGGTGTATGGCCAGACTGGTCCAGCCTGACTGGAAAGCTGAAGTAATTCACATAAACCACTCTTTACACATGAGGGGTGCAGAATATGCAGTACAGCTCAGTCAAGAACAGGAACCTCCACAATGGATTTCATAGATTACACTGTTAGCTTTATAGTCATTTATTTAAGTCCCTCCATTTCCACATGCGCAAAGGTAATTGTACATCTGACTGATAAGCAGTGCGATGTCCAGTTGTGGTCTGTTTTCATCCTGGTTTAGTTATTCATGACAAATTATAGAAATAAAAGACCTAGAGTGGATTCCACATGTTGTACTGTATTAGCTGTTCGAGGGAACCAGAAAAGCACAACAAAGAAACAACCCTAAATGACAGCAACATATTTAAAGGCATAATTGGAACTGGCTAACATCTGTCTTAGAGTCTACAGTACGTTGATTGAACAAGTAAGGTATCAATGGCAAGACACCACAAAGGAAGTGCTGACTAAACAGAACATGGCTGCTTGCTTGAAGTTTGCGAAAGAGCACATTGACACTCCACAGCGGTATTGGCAAAATGCTTCATGACCGAATGAAACTAAGGTTTAACTATTTAGAAAGAGCTCGGAGCACTACAGTACATCTGGCATTATGAAAAAATCATCCCAACTGTAAAGTATGGTGGAGAAAACATCATGATTTGGGCCCGCTTTGCTGCATGTTAGAGTGTCTGTATGTCAGTTGAAACTCTGTAGAAGCTGGGTAATGCAACATAACACTGACCTACAGTACAACACTGGAGCATGTCCATAACAGAATTGCTTCAGAAAAACAAAATCCATCTTTTGGAGTGGCCAAGTCAGAGCCAAGACCTCAACCTACTGTATAAGAAATGCTGTGGAATGACTTGAAGAGAGCCATACATGAGGCGTTCAAAGAATATGACAAAGGTAAAGCAGTTCTGCCAGGAAGAGTGGATTAAATTCCTCTCGAATGATGAGCAGGTCTGATCCACAGCGAAAGGTGGTGCCTGGTTGAGGTTATTGCTGCCAGGTGGGTCAACCAGTTATTAGTTCCAAGGGTTCACTTACTTTTTCCATTACCGTTTTGAACATTTAATGAGTATGTTTATTAAAGACATAAAAGACCAGAAAATTTTGGTGTTATTATTTTAAGACTCAATATATTTGTCAAAACTCTTGACAGATCACATTTTATGACAAGTTAATGCAGAAAACCATGAAAATCCAAAAGGTACTAGATTTGAAAAAAGATGTTTCTTCTGCAAATCCATCATCAGCATCTTCTAATATGCGGTACACAGTGTGATCTGATTTACATTCAATATATTCTTACAGCAGGTCAATCAACAATTCATTTTGGGGATTTGCCTCATACGTTTATTATATTCCTTGATATATATTAGATGGCAATTTTTCTTAATGGTATCTTATTTGCTACTGTATATGTACAATTATAAGAGAAATAATGCTCAAAAATGTGGTTTCCTGGGTGTCTTATTTCTCATGAGAACACAGGTGTTGATAGAATATGTCAAATTGTTGAAGAAATAAGATATATGCCAGATTGTATTCCAGACCAAGGAAACAGCTTTTGAAGTTGAAACGTCTAAAGGAGAATGCTGTTTTGTATGTGGAAAGACAGTTCATGGAGGAAGAGTTGAAACTGTAGAACAAACTGATATTTGTCTGAAATGTTTTCCTTCCATGACAACTCGTAATCAGAGATGGTGGAGAGACTCATGTCACGCTTGCTGCCACATGGATCCAAATAAGGACTGAGCTGAAAAGTTGATTGAAATTTTTATTTGGTTAACCTAGGATGAGCAATGGGAGTATTAGAGCCATGGCTATCCACTTGGGGAGAAACGCTAGGCAGGGTAAAAATAACATGCCTGGTAGAGTTTTGGTGAAGGCTTGATAAGGCACGTGCTACATTATGCATTTGTACACCCTATGTCTTTTGTTCCAGGCCAATGCTTTAGTAAAGCATAATGTAGAGATGACATCAAAAACATCAAACCTGAACCCGAGTGAACTCCTGGCCCCAAATATCCTCAGACAAAACTGGAATTGCAACGAGTTCCAGGGAAAATCAAAGCGACTCATACTGTAGATGATTGCTATTTCTATGTTATTTTCCTTTTATGGTTGTAGACTTGTAGGTTGTAGACACAATAGGAACCTAAACTATCATGTCAAGTGTTTCTTAATTGTTACCACAGGTGACCACATCTCTGCAAACTGTTTATGACCTTTAATGGTAAAACCAAAGCTTAGAAGAAGTTGTAAAAAAAAATGTTGTAAGAATGTACAGTAAGTCACAGGGCCAGGGTATAAAACAGGCTTTGATGTTGTCCTTAGGTTAGAGGATTTGGAGTAGACTGGTCCTTGTATTCATTTTATTTTTCTTTAGAACATTTTTCGCTTAGTTATCCACGTCTATTACATTGATTTTATTTTGCTTAAGTTATAACTGCTTGCATATAAGTCATCATCCCATTGTGTGCTTCAACAGCTGTGTCTCAGAGGCATTCTTTGGAGTGTGTGATAGACGCTCCAGGTGGCTACATTCTCAAGGACTTATTCTAAGGTGAGTCTTATTATCCTTGTACATATCTTTACAAAATTTGACACCCAGAGTGATTTACCACAAGCCAGTATATATATTCCTTATTGGGTGTAAAATTTATCATAGGCAGCATCACAATATCTCACATACTATTAAAAAAAACATAATGTAACCTTGGAGCCTCCATACCAAACTCTATTCTTAACTTCCAACCAATAAATACATAACCTGATAACATGGATTTTGCCTATAATCAGAACTGTGAATTCATGCTTTTCATTTCAGTGTTACAATGAAGATAGCCGCAAAGGTTTCCACCATCATCATCATCATTTCAGTTGTTTGCTATGCAGAGGTACTGTAGGTTTCCATTCCAAGTTATGCATTGAGTAGACATTTTCCTATCAGCAGTTTTATAAGAACAGCATTTTTTCCCCCACAATATTTCATAGAAGAAATCCTCTACACCAGCTCCTGTCTTTAAACTGGACTTGGCACCAGATTGTGTTGATGACCAATTTACAGGCTGTGAAGACCAAGTGTACAAGCTGATTACACAAAAGATTTTACCAAATGAGTTAAACTCTAATAAAAGGTTTAAAAACGTTTGGAGTAAATATCAAAACATTAATAATTATTTTAAAAGAATAATAAAGGTCTACACATCTAATGACATTTATTCCGAGTTCAATAATGCTGTGAGGACGGGCAGAAAGAGTTACATCAGTAACTTCAACTATAAGGCCTTTCATTTCTTTCTCACACGTGCCATACAAGTCTATCGTGTAAATAAGTGCACTAATGTTTTCCGCAGAACCAATGTTAGGTTTGATAAAAATGTTCTAAATCGGGAAGTAAGATTTGGGGGATTTGCATCAACTTCACTTAAAAGTAATAAAATAACTTTTGGCTCAGTCTCCTGTTTTAAGATTAAAACTTGCTATGGTGCAAACATAGCCAGTATGTCTGTGTTTCCTAAAGAGGAAGAAGTTCTAATCCCACCATTTGAAAAATTCAAGATCACAAGTATCAATACTGGTAAAAACGAAATGAACTGCACTGTCCTTTACACTTTACAAAGCGCTGGGAAGTTAAGTTATATGAACTGTAAGTTACGTAAAAAAGCGAAACAAAATGTAAATTATGGGAAGTAAGTCTGTCGATGTTATTGCAGCACCACTGCTAACACTGTTGGCTATTTAAGTACAAGATGTAATGAGTTCTAAGCATGAAATGTTTCTGTGTAATTCCTTTTTTCTATTATTATAAAATCTTTAAAAAGTGCATTTTTAAAAATCTAATTGAAAGAGTTTTCTGAATAGAATCTAGCAATTCTTTGTACCAAGAATTTAAATAAAATGTCTAGGTTTATGGCAATTTCAGGCTTATAAGTTCTACACATTGAAAGATGAAGAGGAGTTTTTACTGAATTAAAATCCCAGTCATTATGTATTTTAAAAGAAATAAAATATAAATGGAAAACGTTAATGAAGCATTTTAAGTCTAATCTCTTTGACCCTGACAATTTCTGATTTTCTTGATGTTTTTTTTTCTTCCTGCAAACCAACATTGTGCTTTTATTTTCATTAGGATGTCATGATCATCATTTGCTTATCTTCTGACCCTGCAGCTGAATTATTTTAGCTCAAACTTTCCAACTTTCATTTAATGCTATAATTTTTCTGGCATAGTTTTAAGCAGTTTAATGCGATATTGCTGTTGTGCTTAGGTTAGGATGATAGATGATAATAAAATGAGCACACTTCGGGCAAAAACCTATCAAATGTAGACTGTTGTTTGAGAATTCCTGTTTTTATGATGGCAAGGTTTCATATGATACAGTAGATGTGCATTAATAGATGGATTGAGAGATAAATGCATGGACTGCTTTATTATTATTATTATTATTTTTAAAAACATCTGTTTTACTTCTTTTTTTTAATAAAGAAAAACAAAATCCTTAAGTGCGTTATTATTATTATTATTATTATTATTATTATTATTATTATTATTATTATTATTAACAAATTGCAAATTTCTTAATTCCTCCATCTTATTATATTACATTATGTTGCATAAAGCTCATTAATGAAAACCAGCTCATATTTTAATAATAAAAACGAGGGAGGATGGGTCAAACTAATTTTATGTTAATTAAAATGCTAGAGCTGAGAAGTATTTGATTTTTATTGTGAAATTTTTGTTATATAAAAGACAGGCAATCATTTCAATCAAACAATTAATTTAATCAGCCAGACAAAGTGAAAAGTTTTCAAAAATTTAAAACTGGTAACTTGAAAGAATGTATATATTAAAAAAAACCTGAATAGTAATAAAAATTGCTGCAGCAACTAATAAATCCAAATGTATGACAAATCACAGAATGAGAATAAATCTTTTTAAACCCCAACACTACCAAGTACATATGTGGAGAATAGAGAGAAAATATAAATAAATTATTGAGTGTTGTTAATTGTGACTCTTAATGGGCGATGAGATAAAATACTTGAAACAGATCTCCATTATAAAAAGTCTATATAACAAAATACTGTATATATCCCCATCACATGAAACATTTCTAAAATCTTCAAGGTATTGACTGTCTGGATTTGCAAAAAGATATAAAACAAAACTCCCCAAATCCATCATCAGCATATTCTAATTATTGATGAATACAGTAGACAGAGTAAAATTGTCTCTATGTTAAGCTATTGGCCTGATTTACATTCAGCAAGTTCATCAACACTTTATTTTGGGGATTTGCCTCATTGTTTTGTTACATTCCTTCTTATTATCATGGCGTATGCCAGTAATGGGCATGTGCCTCAATCTGCTCATCAATCACTCCATAGGCTCCCTAGGTAGGCAGTCTCCCCTTCTTCAGGTGTGCAAAGGGGCGAGGTCGCTGGAAACAAGCACGTCTGGGGAGTAATCAGTGTGTCTGTGGTGCCACCCGTGTGTAAAGCCAGTTACAATGTGCATATATATTAGGTGGCAAACACAATCATGGAAACTTGGGAGCATTTTTGTCTAAATGGTATCTTATTTGGGATATGTACAATTATAGATGTATGTAATGCTCAGAGACTTGGTTCCTTAGGCATCTTATTTCTCATGACAGAACATACCAGCATTGATGTCAAATTGTACAAGAAATAAGATGTATGTCGAATTGTATTCCAGACCAGGGACCCAGCTTTTGAAGAGATGATCGCAGCTGGACGAGATAAAACTTCTAAAGGAGAATTTTTTGTGTATGTGGAAAGACACTGAGTGGAGGAAACGTTGAAACTGTAGAACAAACTGATATTTGTCTGAGATATTTTCTCTCCATGACAGCTCACGTAATTAAAGATGGTAGAGAGATTCATTCATGCTTGCTGGGTGAAAATAATCTGTCTGTATTGAGTTTTGGTGAAGGCTTGAGAAGGCATATGCTATGCGTTTGTGCACCCTATGTGCTTTGTTCCAGGCCATTTCTTTAGTGGAGCATCTTTTACCAAGATGCTAAAACTAATTGAAAAAAGGCACCAGGGAAATTCAGAGCAATTCAGTCACGACTGCTATTTCTATGTTAGTTTCCTTTTAAGTTTGTAGACAACAGGAACCCAAACTCTGTCATGTGTGTTTCTTAATTGTCACCACAGGTGACCACATCTCTACAAAATGTTTATGACATTTAGATTTTATGTGACAGACCAACACAAAGCTTAGAAGAAGCTGTAAAAGAAATGTAAGAATGTAAGTCAGAGCCAGGAAGCTCTACTGCCAATATAGTACCAATAGACCGATATAATGAGATTAAATTACACACAGGTGGACTCTATTAGCTAATTCGGTGACTTCTGAAGGCAATTGATTTCACTGGATTTCAGTTAGGGATGGAGTAAAGAGTGTAATTTTTTATTACAGATTTTTATTTGTAAAATACTTTAAAACGATTCGTCATTTTCCTTCCAATTCACAAATATGCGCCACTTTGTGTTGGTCTATCACATAAAATCGCAATAAAATACATTCATGTTTGTGATTGTAACGTAACTAACGTGACGTGGCAAAGTTCATGGGGTTGGGATACTTTTGCAAGACACTGTACATTAGTTACATACAGTACGTTAGGCACATTTTTTGAGCAAAATTCTTTATTCCTCAACCTTAAAATTATTCCTGCACCTTATGAAATATTTTATTATCTAATATCTTTTAGCAGGCGTATGCCCTCTGTTGAGTATTATTGGTTTAGAAGAATAAATAAAACAAAATAAATTACATTTCAAAGCTGCTGATATTTACAGTGCCCCTGCTGATCATATTATTGGTATGCAAAATAAATAAAACAAAAAACACAACATTCTAGGTGCTGACAATTTACAATGCTCAAACTCTGTTCCCTCAATTATTACTAATGTGAAAAATTACCACCACAACACAAATTATATCATTTTTCACAAACTTTACAAACATATTTACAAACATATTTACAACAAGAAGCATAACTATTTACAGTAATATTATTACTGTAATCAGTTTGTATAGGGAAAAAAATCATAAAGTAAATAATATTTCTGCACCTGGGTTTACTCCTCTTCATTATTCCAAGTTCCCTGGGCTACGCTGTAAAGGATAAGTGGTATAGAGAATGAGCGAGAGATAGAGTTAAATGTTACTGTCTCTGCGGCAATAGTAACAGCATGTGTAATGTGCAAGAGAGTGGGGGTAAGAACTTAGTGATAAACACAGGTGGTGACGTGAGAAGCTCCATTAGAGGCTGTGGGGAGGACTGGAAATGCTCACTGTGCACATGACTAAGGGCTATAGGTAGAGAGCAGGAGTGTGAATTGCTCAAAGTGGCAAACTTGGACAGAGTGATGAGGTTTGGCAGGAGAGCCAGAGCAGGGCCAATTAAAAAAACTAACAGAAGATTAGTTCAGACAGATCGGGGCAGACAGAACAGAGAGTCCCTGTAAGTTGTTATTAAAAGACTCTGGTAGACAGAATTAGTGATGCTACTGTGACACAGAAGCTCCGAAGCTTGTATCGAGCAGAAGGGGGCGTGTCCAAATGAAGACTCGCTTCAAGATGTTTGTCAGGTCCCCAAGAGTCACATGACCAATGACAAACGAAGCCTCGCGCTTGCCGGAATCACGTGACCGCGTCATCCGGCGCTTAAGTAAAGGCTTGTGCACTCTTCAGTTCATTTTCAAAGATTCAGAGATGTTGCTTATGTGCATAAACATTCCTAGAGATGAGAAACTCGGATCCACTAACGGATTTGATTCCTTCTGGATCACTCACTAAACGGATCCGGATCTCTTGAGTCCTTTGAGTCACTTGAGTCAGTAGGGATTCTGACTGTATTTTCCCTTGGTCCCTCGACTAGAGGGCGCTCACTCAACCCTTAGTATCCACCGAATCCTTGGACTCATGAACACACAGTGAGTCTCCCGGATCCGGACGCGCGGTGACTCCGGCGGATACGCCGAGCCCCAGAATCAGACGAATCTGTAGCCGTTATTTTGAGTCTCGCACGTTTCTAACTGTGCAGGAAGTTTTCTAAACAGCTCAGTCAGCTATGTTTTCCTACAGTTAGTAACTAACAAGTACTGAGAACAATTGAATGGTGTATTTATCAGTTTGTATTTATGTATGTTGTTGTTAGCAACAAAATAACTTAGGACTCAACTGATCCGAGGAAATGAAGAAAAGGATTTGTGATTCGTGAGTCATATAAAGGATCGGGTTATTTAACCCGGATGAATCCGGATTCGCTCATCTCTAAACATTCCCTTGACCAGTGCAGTTGCATGTTCATATTAATTGTGCTGTTTGCAATGTTATGTTCTAGTTGCTACACAAAATCTGTCCACTAAATGGCAGTAGAATAAGTGAACAAACTGGTTTAGGAAGCCTCGACACCTGTAAAGTACGAGACTTCATCTGGCCATCACTAGACAGAATCCAAAATCTAATAAGCAGTCCAAGGTCAGATATAAAGTAAATATATACTGTATAACTCAATAAATAGACAGAAAGTGTTAATGACAAGGGGCAGAATGAAAAAAAGGGTCCAAACAGACAGAGATCAAGTACTGGTTTTGTTTTCACATTGACATTACAGTAGGAACTGATATTGAAATGCTGGACACATAGCTTATTTATCTGAATTTTAAAAACCTCCTAGCAGCTAAAATAACTTACTAAATATATGTTTTTTAATATCCAGATACAAGTTAAACATATACTTTGCTGTATATAAGTGCTTTATAATACAGAGGGTTTTTTTTGTCAATTTGAAACTCATATTCTATATTAAAAGTGATGTATTTTAAACAATTTTCTTGATTTCTGATTTTTGTCTCCAGTCTTGAACTAATCAGCCACAACACTAACATACTAACAATTTATATGATAGATTATCATAATTATAAATCAGTAAACTGGTGACAGGATCATTGGTACTCAAGGTTCATCTATGCCTGTGGAGACCAAAGGCCACACCTTCTGGTCCGCTTCAACAATGAAGCCAATGCAGCACAAATTTGTAAAAAGGTCAATGCCGGCCATGACAGAAAGGCACCAGAACACACAATGCATCACAGCCTGCTGCCTATGGAGTATTTTCAATTCAGTTCAATTCAATTTTATTTGTATAGCGCTTTTAGCAATTGTCATTGTTGCAAAGCAGCTTTTACACAACCAAAGAAATTATGGAGGTTTATATGTAATGTGAACGTGTATTAATCAAAGGCAAGGAAAAACTCCCTGAGATGGCAGTAGGAAGAAACCTTGAGAGGAACCGGACTCAACAGGGAACCCATCCTCATTTGAGTGATAACGGATAACAGGAATCATATAACGACATCATGTGTGTTATGCAGCTGGAAGTTCAATATGACACAAGTTATTTAAGTTAAGATAGAGTCCAGTTCAGCATCAGGTTGAGCCAGCAGGTGCAGAGGGCAGAGGGGGTCTGAGGGGGTCTGGATCACTGGGAGCTCAGGAGCACCATGTAGTGCAGCTCCAAACCATCATGAAGCAGAATCCAGCTGGAGCTGGTCCTTCTCTGGATGCTTCAGAATCCTCACAGGGTTGGTCTTTGTCTACTGAAGCTGGCACAATCTCCAGATGTCTCGGGATGGGTAAAAAAATAAAGAGCAGGCGGAAAGAATTAGGGTAGTTGCCATCTTGACTTGTATGCCAGATTAAAAAGATGCATCTTGAGTTTTAAACTGCATATTTTGATTCTGACACATTTTTCAGAACTGCTGATGCCTACTGTTGCCCCTTAGTCTGACCAGGCATTTACATGTACAGGGCAAGTCCACCAGCCATACTGGTATTTGAAAAAATATCCAGCTTACCAGTTAGCCTATGGTGACATCACAATACTGGAGTTAGAACCTGTTTGTAGAAGTATCGCAGTTGGGCATGAGTGGGTTTTTTTCTCCCAATTCATGTAAATGAATTTAAGTGCCAGTGAGCCTTTCCTGTTAATAAATGCATTACTATGAAAGACTTACATTACCACAGCAACAAAACAGGATACATTTTACATTTCTGATGTGCATTTCCTATCTCCTTGGGGCTATACAATATCAATACCATTTTTTTTTCTTTCTCTTTTGACCACACAGGTTTTGTATTATAAACCCCGTCTATATAATCAAGATGGGTTTCAATGCGAATTTTTTTTTAACATAGTATGTACATTTCTAAAATTTAAACTGACAAAATGTTTGATTTTCATGCTTTTTAATTAAGATTTCACAAAGTAGACAATAGAAGCATTAGATCATCCCTTTTGTGAATATAAATTTTTAGTGCAGCGCTACAAGATAGATTCTATTCAGACAAAACCTTAAAAACGACGTAACATCACAATCTTGTATTGATTTTATTGACAACAATACATGCTTAGAAACATTACATCATGTACTAATTACCCAGCAGTGTTGGCAGTGGTGCTATAATACAGTCAGCAAAAACTAAAATAAACGTTTATGAGCTACGCGGACATTTGTTTTAATCAGCTGGCAGGTCATGTAACTTAACGTCCCAGTGCTTTGTAGAGCGTAAAGGACACTGCAGTTCATTTTATTTTTTGCAGTGGTGATATCGGTGATCCTGAATTTTTCAAAAGGTGGGATTAGCACTTCTTCTTCTTCTTCTTCAGGGAACTCAGACATATTGGCTATGTTTGCTCCAAAGCACGTCTTGATCTTAAAACAGGAGCTACTGCCAAAAGTTGTTATATCATCTTTAAGTGAAGTTGATGCAAATCTGCCAAATCGCATTTCCCGGCCAAAAACGTTCATATCAAACCTAACATTAGTTTTGCGGAAGACATCAGTACAGTTCTTCACTTTATACTTTTTTATGGCATGTGTGAGCAAGAAATGAAAAGCTTTATAGTTAAATGTTCCGGTATAATTATCTCTGCCTAAACTCACATTAGTATTGAGATATGAGTAAAGGTCTCTTGAAGCTGTGTAGACCTTTATTATTCTTATATAATTATCAGCAATGTTTGAGAAATGCAACCAAAGTTCTTTAAATAATGGATTAGATTCTAACTCTTGTGGAAGAATGCTTTTTTCAATTCTGTTGTACGTTTGGTTGTAGCAGCCTATAAACTGGTCATCAACAGAATTATTTGCCATGTCAAGTTTCAAGATCTTAAGCTTTGAAGGTTTTGGTGTCCGGAATATGTTCTGTTAAAAAAAAAAAAAAAAAAGTGAAAATTTTAATTTTACAAAACTTCTAATAATAAATGTGTGATCGATGCAACAAAAATGAATAAATAATAAAAACCCACCCCTGCGTAACAATCAGCTGAAATGATGATGATTGCCATGACAACATTGCTGAAAATGGTGGAAAACTTCACAGCTTCCTTCTGAAATAAAATCATGCATGTACAGTACAATACAAAGATGGACACTCTGTTTTAGGCAAATCCTACATGCAGTGTCTCCACCACAGGCAACTGTCTAAGTAGTGATTAAGTCTGTGGTTACATCTGAGCTGTGAAAACTAATTGTTGTCAATAGCATTTTGGTGTCAACATCTTAAAATGCCCATGCAACTCAATTATGAACCCAGCCTGATGAGAAATAATACAATAACATAATACATAATATTAACACGAGGAATATTGAAACCATAATAAACAAACATCAAACATTTTAATAATGCATTCTTTTTTATATCATACATTAATTAAATATTCATCAATTCATCAATATTACAATATCTGGTCAAACTGACAGTGATAACAAACATAACATTTCCATCATGACCATAATAATCACAGCTCTGGTGGTCTAAACTCTTCTTAGACACTAGTTTCTAATAATGGCACCTTATAAGCTATCGTACATAACATCGAGGTACAGTACTCAAAGAATCATTACTATCCCACCTTCAGTCTTCTTGTCTACAGGTAAAACTGTAAGATTGCTTGCGTATTTCTCTGTATAACTTAAACTGTACTCATCAAACAAAACTTCAACTCAGCCCTTTTTATACACAACTACTTCCCTTTTCTTTCACTGTAACTGAAGCTGTTTCCTCCCCAAAGCTCATGTGCAGTGGAAAAAGGGTCCACATTTACTTCAATTTGTAGATGCAGTTGCAGGTTGAATTTTGTTTAGTATGTCCAAGCTTTAAAAACTGCAAAGGTGACAAAAAGACAAAGGTGGCCCATATGAATCCAGACTGCCATATTCTAAAACTCTGAATTATTTTACTATCTGTTGTATAGATTTTTATTTTTAGGGGGGGGAAAAATCCTCCCAAATAAAATGTATTTTACTAGTTCAAACCTCAGGAACTAGTTGCTGGTGGATGTGAAACCAAGAGTGATGTCACCATGTCCAGGCTCTTGGCTTTTTGTGTACTTTTTACCTATTAGGACCCAGTGGGCAACACAGTGGCATAGAAATTAGAGTGGCAAGAACTGTACCCTAACACCTCCAGGGTCGAGGATTCCATTCCAACCTTGGGTCTGGGTGCATGAAGTTTCTTCTTCTCATGCTTGATGGGTTTCCTCTGGGTTTCCTCTCACAGTCCAAAGACTTGCAGACTAGGCTAATTTGCTATTTGAAATTTGTCCGTAGTGAGTGTGTGTGATTGTGCCCTGTGATAGATTGGCACCACATCCTGAGGGCACCCTATCTCGTGCCCCTGGTCCCGTGTGAGGTTGTGACAGTGCAATCTCTCTTTTTTTGCATATTTTTCTTCCAGTTAATCTGGTTCACGTTAATCTTGTATCAGAACTGGAGAGGATTTCTTTTCCCAAAATATAATCAGGCTTTTCTTTTTTAAGTTTTAACAGTAGTCTGCATCTTGAGATAAACTATCTGTGCTTACAATTACAGTAGTAAGGTTTTATATATTTTGGATGAAAAAAAGTCACCATTTTTAAAAGTCATCAAATTTTATTTGGTGTAAACAAGTAAACATTTCTGAGTAGAAAATCAGGTAAACATGATTTTGAAAACCAACGTAACAAGTAACAAGCCTGAACAAGTAAAGTTGTTTGGACAGGTTGCCAGGAAAAAGCCTCTTCTGTCCAAAAAGAACACAGATGCATAACTGAGGTTCACAAAACATAATTGCATAAGTTGGCCATAACGCGCAGCACCACATTTTGTAAAATCCAAACAGCAATAGAGCAGAAACCAACTCATCCCCACTGTCTAGCATGCTGGTAATCGGCTTGAGCTTGTTTTTGCAGCCACAGCAGTTTACACCCTGCACCCGGCGTGCACACACACACACACACACCCACACACACCCACACACACACACAGAAACACTGCTCTGTCTGGATTTTTTTTTCACAAAATTTAGACATTATGAATTTTGCTGAAGACCTGATTAACTTTGATGTCCTTTAAACACCACACAGTGAGAGAGAGAAAACAGGAATCGTGGTAGACAGATAAATGTTTTCTATGGTCATCACATGACTTTGGTAAGGCCTCAGCTTCCTCTCCGATATCTATGCATCGCACACACCACCCATGGTAGTATTACAATGTTCAGAGAACCAAAGTTGCACAAATGCATTTTTGATTCTTTAATTGTATATGTATATATGATGTTGTTTGTACCCCAACACCAGACATGTGTTAACCACACAAGTTATTTCATTAAGTATGATCCAGTTCGGACTGGATAAAACCCTACTTTTAAAGTAACTTCTGTGGTTAACACATGTTTAGTCTTGGGGGCACGAACAACATTGCTGAACACACTTTTTTTTTTTTGTCTTCATTAAGATATAGGGTGATAAGCAGCAGATCTCAGTTTGTGCAGTCTCTAATCACACATATATTCTAGCAGTAATGATAAATGTTGTCAGCATGAATCTTCTGTATGCTGTTGTGTACATCTGCTTGTGTAAGATAATAATAAAGCAGTTTGTAGTTAAACATCATATGGGAAAGTGAAAAGACATACTGTATCAGCACCATGACAATAACATCTATATAAGGTCATGAACTTTTTGGAGAATCAAAATGATCATTTTCAAAGATGAAGATCACTAGTCACAATCCTAAAATGGTCCTAAAATTCTGCAAAACACCCCAAGGCACAAAACTAATGTTTTTAAAAAGCTGAGCCAGTTACCTGACCCTAACCTATGCTTTGCACTTGATGAATGCAAGGAAGCATGAAGCAAAATCCTACAGACAGGCAACAAATAAAGGTAGCTGCAGTAAAGGACTGGCAAAGTATTTGGGGATGCCGTAGGTTCTAAACTTCAGGTAGTCATTGTTTGTCTAATGACATGTGAGTCTATGAAACCTGAGAGACTTTGTAAAATATGTCTGTAATCACAAATGGTTTGGTGGGGTTAAATGTTCATGTCAGGAAGGTCTTGTGTCTCCTCCTGGACAATCAGGTTGATTTTAAATAGAGGAGTGTGAGTTCCATGTTAAGAAGGTATACTTACTTGATTACCATATTGTTTCAGTTTGACGCTAAGATAAGGGTAATGTGAGAACTAAATAAAAAAATCGAGGCCCCCTTGAGTTGGTAGACCCCAGAAAATGCTGTAGCATTTATCTCCATAAGCACTTCCTCTGGCCCAATATTGCAATCAAGTAGTGATACCTTGTTAACATGGACCTCACACTCCTCTATTTAAAATCAGCCTGATTGTCCACGAGGAGAGACAAGACCTTCTTGACATGGTTATCATTTGTGGGGTGCTCTGTGGAGATCAGGATGTTCTCATTGTATGTGACTATGAATACTCCATGCATGGCCTGTAGTTCACTGAAAAAACAGCAGGAGACAATGCAAGTCCAGATAGCCTCATGTTGTACTCATACTGGTCAGAGGTAGACAAAGCTGCCTTTCACACATCTCCCTCCAAAATATACATAAGATTGTTTGTATTGCATAGGGGAAGTTTCTCAGGATATTTGTCTCTCTGAGTTGTTGTAGGACAGATAGGACTAGATACAGCATATAACAGTGTTTCCCGGTGAGTTTCATTACATTAAAACCCAGTACAGTCTGAGATTGTTCCCGTTTTTCTCCACAAAGAAATACCTTGTAGAGGTTGGAGAGGAGTGTATCTACTCACTGCAGTGCCTCTGTGATGTATTCCTCCAGGGCTTGAATTTACTTTTGGGAAAGGGCAAACACTTGGTTGGAAGGAAGGGAGACAATGAGGAAATGGGTGTGGATGCTTCAGTGCTAAATGGTTCTGAAACAGACAGTGTGCTTGACAGTGTGCTAACCTGCATGCGATCTCTCTTTCATTTCAGATTATTTGCTTTATAAAACAAATCTTAGAGGAATTTCGTGGTGTATTTAAATTTTCTTCTTCTGCTTTCTTTTGACTAGAGATGTCCCGTCTCCAACAATTCAAGCATTTTTTTTTTCCAGAGACATTCTGGAAGTAGTTTAGAAGTAATAAAATCTATACACAATCAGACTCAAACAAGCCCCTTAAGCCTAATGCTTAAGAACTAATGCAGTTCCTCTGTACTGTGGTGTCATTGGTTTGGAACAAAGTCAGCCAGAGCTATTCAAGTAGCATAAACGGACCACTGGTCACACATCTTAACTCAAACCACAAACTTTTTGACACTTGTGTGCAACATGGTTCAAACATTTTTAAAAAGATTCTTGCATTGTGCTGCTATTAGGATTTTCTTCCAAATCTACAGTTATGGACAGAATTGTTGGCACCCCTGAAATTTTTCCATAAAATCAAGTATTTTCACAGAAAAGTACTGCGTTAACACATTTTCTGCTATACACATGTTTATTCCCTTTGTGTGTATTGGGACAAACCAAAAAGAAAGTTTTAGAAAAAAGCTAATTTGACATAATGTCACACAAAACTCCAAAAATGGACAAATTTATTGGCACCCTTTTAATAAAGAAGATTGTTTCAAGCATGTGATGCTCCTTTAAACTCACCTGGGACAAGTAACAGGTGTGGGCAATATAAAAATCACACCTGAAAGCAGATAAAAAGGAGAGAAGTTCACTCAGTCTTTGCATTGTGTGTCTGTGTGTGCCACACTAAGCATGGACAACAGAAAGAGGAAAAGAGAACTATGTGAGGACTTGAGAACCAAAATTGTGGGAAAATATCAACAATATCAAGGTTACAAGTCCATCTCTAGAGATCTAGATTTGCCTTTGTCCACAGTGCACAACATTATCAAGACTTTTTCAACCCATGGCACTGTAGCTAATGTTTCTGGGCATGAACGGAAGAGAAAAATTGATGAAAGGTTGCAACGCAGGATAGACTGGATGGTGGATAAGCAGCCCTGAACAAGTTCCTAAGAAATGCAAGCTGTCTTGCAGGCTCAGGGAGCATCAGCGTCAGCACGGACTATCCGTCGACATTTAAATGAAATGAAATGCTATGGCAGGAGACCCATGAGGACCCCACTGCTGACACAAAGACATAAAAAAGCAAGTCTACAGTTTGCCAAAATGTACTTGACTAAGCCAAAATCCTTCTGGGAAAATGTCTTGTGGACAGATGAGACCAAGATAGAGCTTTTTGGTAAAGCACATCATTTTACTGTTTACTGAAAACTGAATAAGGTCTACAAAGAAAAGAACACAGTACCTACAGTCAAATATGGTGGAGGTTCAAAGATGTTTTGGGGTTGTTTTGCTGCCTCTGGCACTGGGTGCCTTGACTGTGTGCAAGGTTTAATGGAATCTGAGGATTACCAAAGGATCTTGGGTCGCATTGTCAGAAAGCTGGGTTTGCATCCAAGATCTGGGTCTTCCAGCAGGACAATGACCCCAAACATACTTCAAAAAGCACCCAGAAATGGATGTAAACAAAGCGCTGGAGAGTTCTGAAGTACCCATCAATGAGTCCAGATCTAAATTCTATTGAACATCTGTGAAGAGATCTTTAAATTGTTGTTGGGAAAGTTGGAGCAGTTTGCAAAGGGAGAGTGGTCCAAAATTCTGTGTGAGAGGTGTAAGAAGCTTATTGATGGTTATAGGAAGCGACTGATTTCAGTTATTTTTTTTCGAAAGGGTGTGCAACCAAATATTAAGTTAGGGGTGCCAATAACTTTGTTCAGCCCATTTTTGGAGTTTTGTGTGACATTATGTCAAATGTGCTTTTTTTCCTCCCTTTTTTTTGTTTTGTTTTGATCTAATACACACACAGAGAATAAACATGTGTATAGCAAGACATGTGTTAATGCAGTACTTTTCTGTGAGAAATACTTGATTTTCTGGAAAATTTTCAGGGGTGCCAACAATTTTGGCCATGACTGTATGTGTTATTAATATAAACAAAGTCTTTATAGCACATACTGTAGCACATTTCGCACCCACAGACGGTCAAGTACCCTTGTACTTTTGGGGAGGAAACAACTCCAATTATGGCAAAAGGAACGGAAAGAAGCTGTATATAAAAAGTAATAGTAGTTGAAGCTCTGATACATATTTGTTTGACAAGTATGTTTATGCTGTATAGGAAAATAAACAATCTTACAGTTATACGCTGTAGGTAAGAAGATCAAAGGAATGTGAGTGGTGATTGAGCAACTTCTCATTGGACTGGTGACTTTTCCTTGCAGTTTAAAACGTGTTGAAACCATCAGAGCTGTGAGTATTATAATTATGCCAAAATGTGTTTTCTTTTATTATAGTCACTTTGGTCAGACATCTAATCTTCAAGAGCTGCTCATTATACTTAAAGCACGAACTGCATTATTTATAGTATTATAAGAACATTATTTATACTGAAATTATTCTTGCATCATCAACCATTATTTTGTTCTTTATGAAGCTCTTAATAGTCTTTAGGTTAATATTATTATTGTGATATTTACTTAAAAAGATCAGAAAGGGTGGATTCATAACTCAGTTATATGTGTATTATTTTATGTACACTTTGTGAGCCATTAATAACAAAGTGTCACACATTGGTTTTAACAGCTCTCATCTAGCTACAGATGTTAGCACTATTCAGACATCCGACTGTCGTGGAGACACTGCATGGGTGGTAGAGCTTGTTTAAAACATGCTATTACGGCACAAGTCTTAAGTCCCAACACACTAACTGCCCATTTGTTTTACCCATTACATTTCACCCTAAAATGCAACAGCTGATTTTACAATTTTGTTTGTAATCAATGCTGAAGGTACACAATTTTAAACCCTACAGTATGTTCTAGCTGGTGACATAAATATAGTGTTTATACAGTTTGTCTAATATAAAATAAATGTACTGTATAAAGTGCTATTGTATTAGTAGGCAGGAGAATTACATACAGTAGTTGATGCCCATACTGCTAAACTAAGACTGATATTTTGACATGCTAATAAGGTCCTGCTATCATATCATAGTCCTTATTTGCATAGTCTATGTTTAAATTTACTATTTTTTCTCCAGTCTTTTACTTTTATTATATGATCAGATCAAACTCATTTTAATCAAACATTTGTCTGATCCTCTATGTTTGCTACTGTAGTAAAGCACGTCCATTACCAGTCCTGTGGTCCAGATCAGTGTCATCTCTTTTACTATATCCAGTTAAAGCTTGGGTTGAATAATTTAAATTAATATGTCTGTATTAAAAGTAATTAAAATTAATTTCTCAAAAACCGGTGACAAAGTATATTCGCATGAAGAATTTTCTTGAATGTGACCGATTAAATGAACTATTACTGTACGTTGCAATGTCAGTAAATCTAGTATCTAGATTGTAATCCAGATGTATCAAGGTGTAATAATATCAAATTCAATCAATTTCTTACTCAATTTTACAACAGTTTGCACAAAATAGATGTTTATTTTTAAAACCTTTCTTATTAACATCTCAGATCTTAATAAAAAGCAAACACTAAGCCACCTCAGAGGTTTTTTCCAACCTCCATTCTAACCCATCTACAGTAAAATAATAAATATGCGAATGGATATAAACCACGCATGCTTTTAATTTCAGATTTTCAGACAATGAAGGAAGCTGTGAAGTTTTCCACCATTGTCAGGAATGCTGGCATTACAGTAATCATCATTTCAGTTGTTTGCTATGCAAAGGTGAGTTTATATTTAAATTCATGCTTTTATTAAACGTGTTCTTATCAGTAGTTTTGTAAATGTTTTTGCCCATTTTTATAGAACCCATCCTGGACATCAGATTCTGTCCTTAAACTGGACATGGCACCAGATTCTGTTGATGACCAATTTACAGGCTGTGAAGACAAAACATACAACCTGATTACAGACAAGTATCTGCAAAAAGAGTTAGAAATTATTAAACGGTTTGGAAAACTGTGGGATAAATACAAAAATATTTCTGATGAGTATGTAAGAATAATAAAAGTCTACACTGATCCAATGAAACTTTATGAAGAGTTCAATATTGCTTTGAGGTCAAGCAGAAAGAATTATAAGAATAGCTTTAACTATAAATCCGTTCACTTCTTTCTCACACGTGCAGTACAAAAGTATAAAGTGACAGAGTGTGTTGATGTTATCCGAAGAACCAAAGTAAGTTTTGATACAAATATTCTTAACCATGAAATGCGATTTGGACACTTTGCATCAAGTTCACTTGATCTAGACAGTAATCTGAACAAAAAATTTGGCAGTAAATCCTGTTTTATGATTAAGACGCGCTATGGCGCAAACATAGCCAATATGTCTGTTATCCCTGAGGAAAAAGAGGTGTTAATCCCACCTTTTGAAAAATTCAAGATCACAAAAATTGATTATAACCAGAGGAACTGCAGTGTCCTTTTCACTCTACAGAGCACAGGGATATATAGTAATATGAACTGTGAACTGACAAAAAGAAATATTAATGTACATTATGGAAAGTCATTGTGTTGATTATTACAGCATCACTGCTAAACTGGATAGATAATTTAATCCATAATGTAATGATTTCTAAGCATGCGTTATTGCTACTAAGATACATTTTTAATAATTTTTGCCTTACGAACTAAAATTTTGCAAATTATTCCCCTCGGTATGTGAAGCATTTTCGTCATACTTCCTGTAGCCGATCAAAACTTGTTTGAGTCAGTGAAAAGCCAAGTGAAGTGAGTTTTTTTGTGTAACATTTAGTAACATTCAGTAGCAAGAAGAAAACAGAGCCATTTTCAGTTTGGTTTTCAAAGCAGCCTGTGCCAAGAGCAATCATAAATTAAGGTTAAGTGAAGTTTAATGTCTATTTATTAAAAAATTTTACTTAATTTACATGTCTTTTCTAAATGTTTAGATTGTTTTTATATGCAAAAATATGATGTTAGAAATTGGTATTATTGGTACCATTTTTGGGTGGCTGGAACGGATTATCTGCATTTACATTATTTCCTCTGGGAAAATGCGTTTCACAATGTGAAATATCGCCTTAAGAATTCACTTCCGGAATGGATTCAATCTGTATGCCGAGGTAATGCTGTATTCTGTTACATCATTGTTACTTTAACAATTTTTTTTTCTCTGAATGGAAACTAGCAGCTCAAAAATTAACATCTTGTCCCAAAAAGTGATGATCTAATGCTCCTATGTTCTTCACAAAGCAAAATATTTATTTAAAAAGCATGAGCATTTTTTTTCAGCTTAAATTGTATGCAAATGCACACAGTGTTTAAAATTCACCATTTCACATTTAAATAAATGTAATATAAGAAATGAATACATACTTTTTTTGTGAAGTGACGACATCTGATGTTGCCCAGAGAACAACAGCAGGGACCACACAACACATTTAACTCTTCATATGTCTCACAGAATAATACTCAGTGATCGGATAGGTGGCTTATTATTGTTTGTTCTTTAAAATCTCAGACATATTTTAGAAAGACATGCCTAATGTTTGCTGATCTGATTAATATTTGACTGTCTTTGTTTATATAATCTATAAAATACTGTATATGTTATATTATATACTACAGTATAATATAATACCGTACTTCTAAGTGAATTTCAACATGGTCCTCATTAGTTTTACAACTGAAATGCAACTTGCTTTGACATTTCTGATAATTTTGCATGTCAAGTGTGCATGGTGCTATTTAAACAATGTTTAATGTGTAGTTTTTAGTATTATGAGCAAAACACATGGCAGGCACGGCACACAGTTTAGTAACAAATTACACAGTTAGGGAATAGGAACAAAAGGAGTAAAACAAAAGGAGCGCACCTCAGTCAAAAAAGATGTCACATGTTTGCATGTGTGTGAAATGATTTTGATACTTGCTTGTGATTAAATTGTTGTTGTTTTTTTATTTCACATTTCTTCTCTTTCTGTCTTAATAAAGGAGTGACAAAAGTTTAAACCTCAAGTCCTTAAAATTGCACTATGGGGGTCAGTGTGTGACCTCAGTGCATGGGGATGCCACAATGTATTGGGAGACAGTTTTGCCAACTTAGGGAGAAAGAAATCTGAAACTGACTGATATTGTAAATCTGCCAGTGCACGCTCCTTGAAAGAGCTTGATAAAAATTGGTAATATCCACAGACTAAAGTTTCCTACCCTATACCTTAATCCGGTCTCTCATCATGTGCAAGAGCTCTATATAATAATTACACACCAACACACAGGTTAAGCCCCTCCTTTTTTTTTCTTTTTTTTTTTTACAAACCTTCTATCTTGCTTCCATTTCAAAGAAAGTATTTTGTACACTATCTCACCCCAAAAAGTTACAATTTCAAAAGATTTAAATTATTGGCCTACAGTACATCAAGCAGAGAACAACTATGGAGATTGAGTGAAAGTAAGATAATTTCCACATGCACTTGTTAGTGGGACTCATCAGACTTCAATTTGCTAGGCAGCACAAAGTTTGGACTTTGGAGCAATGGAAAAAGGTCATGTGGTCTGATAAGTACAGAGTGACCCTATTCCAGAGAGATGGGCGCATCAGGGTAAGAAGAGAATCTATGTACTCCTCTGATTCAACCTGCATTTACTAAATTCTGTTAAATGTTACAGTGTCCAGGCGGCACGGTGGTGTAGTGGTTAGCACTGTTGCCTTGCACGTCCAGGGTCCGGGTTCGATTCTTAGCCAGGTTTGATTCCCGTCTCTGTGTGCATGGAGTTTGCATGTTCTCCCCGTGCTTGGTGGATTTCCTCTGGGTACCCTGGTTTCCTCCCACAGTCCAAAGACATGTTGGTTAGGTTAATTAGCGTTCCCAAATTGGCCGTAGTGTGTGAATGTGTGTATGTATGTGTGTGTGCCCTGCGATAGATTTGCACCTTGCCCATCGTGTACCTGGACAAGGTGCACCTTGCGCCTTGTGCCCTAAGTCTCCTGGGATAGGCTCCAGACCCCTGTGACCCTGAATACAGGATTAAGCAGTATAGATGATGAGTGAGTGAATGAGTTACAGTGTCCTCTGCTGGCCACAAGGATTACTTATTAATTTCTTTTCAGACTGGACTTGCCTCTAACAGAGCTGACTGTATAATCTTAGCATTTTAATAGACAAGTAACAATATGCAATACAACACAAATGCGATATATAATATTAGCATAACGCACAGAGGAGTTTGGCTCCAGTGAAATGAAGTTTCTAATCCATACACACATGATGTTTAATGAAAACACCATTAAAATTCTTTAACAATGCATACAAAAGCTAAATGCAAAAAATAATAGGAAATGCCATTATTATGTCAATCATAGCTAGTCGGATTTACATGAGTATAAAATAATATGCTATAAAACAGAATATTAAAACTAACAAATACCAGAAAAACATTTCACATTTTCTTGAGGCTGAATAATGATTTGTGTGTGTGTGTGTGTGTGTGTGTGTGTGTGTGTGTGTGTGTGTGTGTGTGTGCTTATGATTATCCTTGTGACATGTATACATATATTTGGACAGTATATTATTATATCTTTTGTTAGATTAATGCAGCGTGCGTGTGTGTGTGTGTGTGTGTGTGTGTGTGTGTGTGTGTGTGTGTGTGTGTGTGTGTGTGTGTGTGTGTGTGATAAGATGACCAGGAGAAGAATGCAATACATGCATGATTAAGCAGCAATGTTGTGAGACCAACTGAACTTCGGATAAATAGATATGAATAAGCATGAACAGTTCAAACCTTCAATGATAAAGCGAGATAAGAAGAGCAAAAGGAAATTAAAAACACACACAATACACAGAGGCCAGTGTGGAATACAAGCGCACAAATTTCTCTTCAATTATTTGTGGTGCTCCAAAATATATGGTTCCTCAAGGATGATAGCAGAAGGACGACCACCTGGACTTGAGTCAGCATTCCTTTACCCAGGCTTGAGACATAATCATTCACAAGCTAATTTGGAAACGGCAACTATCCTACCCTGCATGCCATTGAACTGTGGAAAGAAACCCAGCAAGCACATGAAAAACATGTAAACTTCATCCATAGGAAGGTCCCCACATAACCTTTCAGTCTTAGTTCTATGATTTGTTCACATGTACAGTAAATGCACACACACAAGAAGGTATCTAGGTGTTAAACACTGCCTATGGTGGTTATCAGTGTCCATAGAACTAAAGCTGCGGCAAGGTGACTTAGTGTTTAGCATTGTCAGCTTGCACCTCCAACGTTGCGGGTTCGGTTCACGTTTCGGGTCTGTGTGCATGGAGTTGGCATGTTCTCCCCGTACTTGACGGGTTTCTTCAGAGTGCTTTGGTTTCCTCTCACAGTCCAAAGACATGCAGATTAGGTTAACTGCCGTTCCCAAATGACCTATAGTGTGTGAATGAGTGTGTGATTATGTGCATGAGTGTGTGTGCCCTGTGGTGGATTGGCACCCTATCCAGGCCTACCCTATCCAACTACAAAGGAAGTGAGAACGCCAATTAACCTAATCACAGCACACAGACCTGGGGGATTTTAGCCTGTGTTAATTATTTGTAGAGTTTCATTCTATACTTATTGTGTTACTCTTTCTCACTAAATCATACAGCCCTTAGACAAAATGAAAGTAATTGCAACGACCACACTGGAACAATTTGTACAAAAGATTGTTGCACTGTGTTGCTATTAAGATTTTTTATTTTAAGCAAGACTATTATTATTATTATTATTATTATTATTATTGTTGTTGTTTCAAATTAAATCCTTTATATTTCATACCTCAGACCTTAAAGTTAAAAAGGTTTTAACTGCATCTAAAATCAGACCTCAAAACCTGGGCTTGTACTTTGGGGAGAACACAACTCCAATTATAGTGATGGAAAGGGGAAGTGGTTGTGTATAAATACTGCTGAATTGAAGATCTTGTTTTGAGCACATCTTTTATATGATGAATACAGCTCAAGCCATATTGGGAAATTATCTTAGTACCATATTATCTGTAAGGAATAAAATTTAAAGATTATTAATGGTGATTGTTTAGGCTAATAGGCTTGAAACCTGTGACTTTTTCATATTTCATAAAATCCCTGAAACCATCAGAAATGTAAGTATTGATCATATCTAATGATGTTCTTCATTATATTTACTGAACATTCCGCTTAATGCATAGTACTGGATAATTTGTGGTGTTAGGAGAACATTACACTCTGCTGCTGGAATTACTCTGGCTAGAAAATATATATTGTCAAAAAATATTTCTTTGAAAGTTGCTTCATGATCCATAAAATAGATCATATCAAATTAAAAAGAGGAAAGATATCAAAAGAAATCAAGCGCTGTTTTATGACTTGGGAGGAGATTAATGTGTGTTTATGGTTGACCTAACACAAAACTACTTCAAATCTTTTCCTTCCAGTTTATATACTGTAGTTACATTAGTCAGAAGTGTATTTATTAATTGGATCTTAATTGGATTTATACTGCAAAAAATTACTGAAGTATAGTCAATTAATTAATTTCTTTATTTTATTAAATGCCATATGATGCACGATTAACATGCGATTATTTATTCATGTTTTGGTTTTTGCACTTGAAGTTTACTAGAAAGGTTTGTGCTGTAAATGTGTTCTGTTATTAGAGATGAGTCTTTTTTTCTAACAAAAAGCAGATGTTTTTTTTTTTTTCTAACCCAGAGTCATATAACTGCACACCTGGTTGTATTTTTATGAGGATATGCACACAGTGGGGGGAAAAAACATATATATATATATATATAGACATGATGATTAGAGCTTCTGAATGTCAGTTTCAATTAATTTCATGTTAATTGCTCAACCCTAGGCTGCATTAGGAATAATATATGTGAGATATATAAAAAATATTCTGATGCTAGAATATCACTTTTAATTTTCTGAAAATGAGCCTTCTCATCTTCAATCAATGCTCATTTGATATTTTTTCTTTAAGACCTGTTAAGCTTTCTTTATTTATTTTACTGTAGAACCTAAAACAGGTAAAGTACAAGAAAGCCACAGCTCCTACACAAATTAAAATTCATTTTGATCTGATGTATATCTGGTACATGCTGGTAATGTATTACTAATACTCTTACTGTGTACCAGGCCAGTACCATCTCTACTGCTATATAAAATTTTAACTTAAGCTGCATATTTTGAGTAAACCTGCAATGCAATTGTATCCATGCATACTGTATATATACTTCAATATGGAGCTGGTTCCCCTTTTGCAGCTATATCAATCTCCGCTCTTTTTGCCCATTCATTCTGTAGAGCATTTATACGGTCAGGCACTGACGTTGGATGATAAGGCCTGATTCGCAATCTGCTTTCCAGTTCATCCCAAAGGCGCTCGATGGGGTTGAGGTCAGGGCTCTGTGCAGGCCAGTCAACTTGTTCCATGCTAAAGTCATCAAACCATGTCTTTATAGTTCTTGCTTTGTGCACTGGGGCATGGTCATGTTGGAATAGAAAAGGGCCTTACCCAAACTGTTGCCTCAAAGTTGGAAGAATAGAATTGTCTAACATGCCTTGGTATGCTGATGCAGTAAGATTGCCCTTCACTGGGGATAAGGGGCCTGATTGAAACAGCTGAATTCAATAACTAACAGGTTTGGCCAAATACTTTTATCCATTCTATATTATAACTTGAAAACATAACTTACAGTAATAAATAATACTTGACCTTTAGGTAATTGAGTCAGTAGGAACAGGAGATTAATCCATCATTTATCTTCTCCCACTTGGTAATATCTTTTGTAAATATAATATCCATTTTCACTGCTTTGCTGATGACACCCAGCTCCATCTCTCTTGTCAACCGAATTCCTCACTTCCAACCTCCTCCCTCACTAACTGCCTTCATAAAATAAAGTCTTGGTTTAGCCACAATTTCCTTGAGTTTGGGTGTCATCCTCGATAGCTCATTATCATTTCAATCTCACATTAATAATATTACTCGCTCTGCCTATTTCCATCTGCGCAATACTAATCATCTTCATTCCTTTCTTTCAACCCATTCTACTTCTATCCTTGTTCACAGCTTGGTGTTTTCTCATATTGACACTTGCAATTCTCTTCTCTTAAATCCCTCCATAAGCTACAACTTGTCCAAAACTCAGCAGCTCGCATCATTTCCAAAACCCCCTCTTTTCTTCACATCAGCCCTTTGTTTTTGTTTTTTGTTTGTTTTTTTTGTACATGCTTGTTTTTGTTGTGTGTGTTGTTTGGTTGTATTGTTGATTGTTTTTGTTTTTTGTACAGTGTCCTTGAGTGTTATGAAAGGAGCTTATAAATAAAATGTATTATTATTATTATTATTATTATTATTATTATTATTATTATTATTATTAAGATTTAATTGACTAAGAATTTGCTTAAATGTGACACAGACTAAAGGTAGATCCATGTTGCATTGTCTCCAAACTGACTCCAGTATTACTCCAATGTTTAAGAGAAGTGTAAAATTGTCAATAATCTTCTCAATTGTATACAAATAATTTCTCACTCTTTTTTTTTTACAATACTTGCCTCAAAATAGATAATAAGACTTGTCCTTATCAACACCACACATAAGCAATGTGCACATACACATAAGCAACCTTCATGTCATCAGGGGCTCTACCCCAATATACAATAAATGCACAATTTGTAGAAATGTAGAATTTGTATACAATCAGAACTTTGTATGTATATTTTTCCATTCAGCTTGACAATGAAGACAGCTGTGAAGGTTTCCATTTTCACCATCGCCATCATCATTTCATTTGTTTGCTACACAGAGGTGGATTTCAATTTCATTATGCACTGAGTAAGCATTTTCTCATAATTAGTTTTGTGAAGACGTTTTTTTTTTTATTAATTTTTACAGAGCACATACGGGACATCAAATCCTGTCTTTAAATTGGACATGGAACCAGATTCTGCTGATGATCAATTTATAGGCTGTGAAGACCAAATGTACGACCTGATTACACAAAAGATTTTACCGAACGAGTTAAACTCTGATGAAAATTTCGAGTATCTTTGGGACTATTACGGAGGTGTTAATGATTATTTTAAAAGAGTAATAAAGGTCTACACAACTGAGGTAATTCACTCACAGTTCAATAACGCTGTGAGTTCCGGCAGAAAGAAATATATCAGAAACTTTAACTATAAAGCCATTCATTTCTTGCTCACACGTGCAGTACAAATTTATCAAGTAAAGAAGTGTGCTAATGAGTTAACTTTGATACAAACGTTCTTGGCCATGAAATGCGATTTGGCAGATTTGCATCAACTTCACTTAAAAATTATATGACTGATTTTGGCTCAACCTCCTGTTTTAAGATTAAGACGTGCTTTGGTGCAAAAATAGCCCATATTTCTGTGACACCTGAAGAGGAAGAAGTGCTGATCCCACCTTTTGAGAAATTCAAAATTGCAAAGATTGAAAAAAAAATTGAAGCAACTGCAATGTTGTTTACACTCTACAGAGCACTGGAAAGGTTAGTAATATGAACTGTGAGCTAAATAAAACATACACAATGTAGAAGTAATGTACAATTTGATGTTATTACAACACCACCCACTAATGTTGCTGTGTAATTTAGTACCTGTTTTCTAAGCATGTATTGTTGACAGTGAAATACATTTTTGTCATTTCATTATAAATTTGTGAAAAATAATGACATCATTGTAATTATTAAAATTTTTAAAGAAATTATGAAGCTTATTATGTGAAATGTTGTTTTTCTGATCTGAATGCTGTCAACAGAGTTCTGCTATTCTGCTAATTATCCTTATCCTGGACATATTACTCCTCATTTGTTTTAATTCCGATACTACAAATTAGTTATTTTGGGCCCAATTATTTTAATTATGTTTTGTTCAATGACATAATCAGCCATTTTTTATGCTGATATTTTTAGTAAACCTGCCATAGTTTGCACTGTGGGAATAAAAGCACATAGTGGGATCCCACACAGTTTGATATTAAATTGCTAGATGTCAAAGGATGCTTATTTATTGCTTAATAAATGGAGGGATAAATGGATGGATGGTTATTAGATATGATTTTTTCTATTTAATTTCAGTTTTAATAAAAATGATAAAAATGTTTCATGATTAAGTCTAGAGACTTTTTTTTCTGCAGGCAGAGCGACGATCTTCTAGACGCACGTTTGCCAGGCGACAAACCCCGTAAGCGCAGTCAGTTTGGATCCGCTGCACCTGGCAGCATGGTTATTTAATGGCCCCGATACCTGCACACTTTGTGCGCTCATTAGGTAGCACCGGTAAAAGTATCAGGGCCAACACAAAGACCCAGCTCGAATCTACATTATAAGCTGGCATGATTGAGAGTGAGAGAGAGCGGCACATCATCAGTCTAGTATTCGCTCTCAATCTCAAATGAAAGTTAAAAACACACATCAGTCACTTTTCACATTCCTCGGTAAGGGTGAACGCCCGGAGAGGATCATAAGCCTTATTTTTAATTCTCAGAGCCCCGTTCGGTCTCGAGGAGTCGGCTGGGTTCTGTTTGTTTTGTGTTTTAACTTTTCTTTTGTTTCCTTTTTAGTTTTACTAATTAATAATCCCAAGGTTTATCCAAATCCCAGGTCCCAAACTCCTGTTTCAATGACCCCCTCAGAAGCCCTGCATAAGATCTCTCATAAATACTATTCTATCCTGTGGTCCTACCAAATATTAGTGTGTGACCTGATATTGATGGTAATGAAGGGAAATGTGCATTAAATATTTTATCACTTTTAAATGAACTTAAATATGTGTATAAGATATACTTTGTAAATTATAAAGTTTAAGATCACAGCTTTAGGATTGGACTTCATAAATATTAATAGACTGCCCCTTTGTGATAAATAAAAATATATATAAATATTCAAGCAAGCATGTCTATGGTGCTGATAAAATGTACAATGACCCCTGTAGACCAGATTATTGATTTGCAAAATGAAATAAATATAATGATACAGTGGAACCTCAGATTGCGAGTAACTTGGTTTATGAGTGTTCCGCAAGACGAGCAAAGAGTTTTAATAAATTTTGACTTGAAAAACAAGCAAAAAAACTAGTTTTTTTGACACCGACACACACACACTCTCTCCCCTCTCGGGAGGGGTCCCCGGCTTCACACAGACACACACACTCTGCTCTACACAGAAACTCTGCTCTGTCGCAATTCTTTTCAAAGGTAAGGTGCTAGTTCATTTGTTATTATTTTTTTTACTTTACAGCAGTGATTCCGTTGCGCTCACACGAGTGTAATTAGAAAGATTTCTTTTTTCCCCGTTAAAACAGTGTTTCCGTTGTGTGTGTGTTTGTTGTGAAACTTAAAAAACGAGATGGGGGGAGGGAGGAGGAGTTTTACTGTGTAAGACGAGGCGAGGGAAGGGGCTAATTCCACACACACAAACACACACATACACACAAATAAATGGCACCTGCGCGCACAAATGGAAACACCTATCTGTTGGGATTTATTTTAACTTTTTTTTAAAGGTAAAGTACAGGTTAATTTGTTTTATTTTTACTTTATATATTGTATTAATTATTTTTCTGTATTTATTTTTTTGGGCTGTGGAACGAATTATTTGAGGTTTTATTATTTTTTAATGGAACTTCCGTAACAAATTGTGCTCGTTAACCAAGGTTGCACTGTATAATTATATTATATCTTGTTGAAATAATGTATTTTCAGCAAGAACTAAACACATTTTGGAATGTAATTTCAGAAATTATTATTTACACTGTATAAAATTTCATTAACAAGATAAAAGTACACGCATATACAATCAATGAAAAAAAATCCTCACTGCACAAAATATACTTGATATGTCTGTTAAGTTTAGTAATAATAATAATAATAATAATAATAATAATAATAAAAGATTTACAATATATCATTAGCCTCTCTTCCATCAATTTCAAACAGATTTATCAGCTGTTGGGGTAGAAATCTTAGACATATACATGTTATGAACATCAGTTAATGAGAATTGAGCTGCTGCCTTTGTTGCTGCGTCTGCCTTGTTTCCTTGTAAAATAAGATATTTGTTGTTAGTTTGAGCTTCACATTCACAAACAGTGATAGTTTTAGGATGTAGGATTGCCACGAGGATTTCAGCAATCAGGTTGTCATGTGTTATACTGTAGGTTTACCTGATGAGGTAAAAACCCCACTGTTTCCACAGCTTTATGAAGTCATGTACAACTGTGAACATGTATCTGCTCTCTGTTAAAATGTTTACTTTTTAACCTTTTGCCACTTTCCCTGCTTCATTCAGATGTATGATCTCCGCTGCTTGAGCAGACAAATGAGTGATTTTGCCTGTTATGTTTCATGTTGAGTTACAACTGCAAAGACTACACAATTCTGGCTTGTGTTCAGACTGCTGGATGCTGATCCATCCACAAACAGTTCCATGTCTGTATTCTGCAAGGGCAAATGGATTTCCTCCAGGTCTGGCCTGGGAGTACAAATTTCATTAATAGAGTTGTGCGGTTCTCATCTCCATCTGTTGGGAGAAGAGCAGCAGGATTAAACATTGTTTTTGATTGATTAAACATTGACTGTGTTCCTAAGAAAGAATAATTTTTTTTCAGGGCCCATGTACTGTGACATCAGCCACATTACATCATAGCATGTGAATGATGTCATAGTGGCCCTATACTTTTCTTATTTAAAAAAAAAAGAAGATTTTTATTAGGGCCCAATGACTTATAGTGACAGCTAACATCGCAGACAAGACCACCCCTCCCCCGAAATTCACCAGCGTATTCAGTGGCTGTGTCAACTTTTGTGTCTTTTTTTTGGGGGCCACTGATGAGGGTGCTTCCTCCTCGCGCATTTAAGAGGAAATGTAAACATTAAATACAAGGACTGTATACACACTTTCACTCACTTAAGTCACTTATGACTGAATTTGTTCACTGTATGAACCATTTGTTTATGCTTACGGTGTTAACGTTACACTCAAACTTTCAGCCTGGTCTGTGCTATAGCATGCTAGTTTATCTGACAGTGGCTGCTAGCTAGCCAAACCAAAGAACCCCACCTGTGTATGAAAGAAACTGGTAAAATGTCTGAGCTTTTTAGCTTTCTTTGTAGAATGCTTGCAGGGTGTATGGAGATGGTGAAGTGATGAATGAAAGCTAAACTGTTAACTGTAGTGCCAGCATGACGCTAGCATTTAGCTAGGTTGCTAGCATTAGCAACCACATTAACATTAGAACTTTATCAATCTCAGTGCTTGAGACAATAAAATGCTGGGGAGTTAAAAAAACACTAATCTTCTTACAATTATGCATACTAGCCAACCCTCTCGATTTTTCCATAAACTTTTGCTTTCTTTAATTTCTTTCTTTCTAAGGTGGGAACCGACACCATGGAGTATCTCCAGCAGGCTGAAGTGTCAAGCCCATACCCCTGCATCCTCATGTTGGGACATAATGACCAGCAAGCACTGCTCTCAGTCATTAGTGCTTCTCAGTAATAGTATCATAATGATATCGCTGTTGAACTTTTGTATTATCTGATCTTGTGCCTTTGAAAAAAAATTTTTTTCTATGATTTGTACATTTAATTAGATGTTGTTTATTGCATTTATGTATGGTTTGCAAAATGTAGATTTTTTTTTGTAATAGACCAGTATATCAAAGTAATTTAACTGTTTAAACTGTTTTACCCATAGACATGTAAAACATAAAAATAATAATAACCTAATTGTGAGGTAAAATTAACCCAACATTCCAGTTAATAGAATGGCTAGAGTAGAATAATTCTGGGTAGAACATTTGACCAATTTATGTGGTAGAATTATATTATTAACCCAGCATTCTAGTTAAATATGACCTAGCATTTGGATTAAATAGTTTACCCATCTGTCAAAATCTGTGATAGTGAGCGTTTCTCCTTTGCAGAGATAATCCATCCCACCTCACAGGTGTGCCATATCAAGATGCCAGCATGATTATTGCACAGGTGTGCCTTAGACTGCCTTAGACAATAAAAGGCCACTTTGAAATGTTCAGTTGTACCACAAAGCACAATCCCACAGATGTCGCAAGTTTTGAGGGAGAGTGCAATTGGCATGCTGACAGCATGAGTGTGCACCAGAGCTGTTGCTCGTGAATTGAATGTTCATTTCTCTGCCATATGCCCCCTCCAAAGGCATTTCAGAGAATATGGTACATCCAACCAGCCTCACAACCGTAGACCACGTGTAACCACACTCTATGCGAAGGAGATGTGTTATACTGCGTTTCAGTCTAAGGCACACAAGGACGTTGTTGATGAGTGCCTGGAAGCCCCCCGGAGGGTTGGTTAGGCCGAACGGGACGACCAGATCCTCATAATGGACAAAGGGGGTATTGAAGGTGATATTCCACTCATCACCCTCTCTTATTCTGACCAGTTTGTAGGCGTTCCTCAAGTCAAGTTTGGTGAACATACAGGCATCCTGGACCAGTGCAAGGGCGGATGACATTAGTGGAAGAGGGTAGCGGTTCTTGAATGTGATCTTGTTCAGTCCCCTGTGGTCAATGCAGTTTCTAATGCACTATCTTTCTTTTCCACAAAAAAGAATCCTGCCCCCGCAGGCGACGAGGATAGGTGGATTGCTGAGGAATGGTGGATTGAGCAAATGACTCATTGCTATATTGTTGTTGGGGTTATGCATCTTTAGCCATGGGAGACCCAAGACAATGGGTGCATGGGCATTTTGGATAGTTAGGAAAGTGATGGTCTCAATATGATTGCCTGAAAGCTGTAAGGTAATGGGGGTGGTGCGATGAGTGATGAGGCGAGTCTACTGCCATCAAGAGACTGAACAATGAATGGATGAGACAGGGGAGTGAGTGGGATTTTGAACTGAGAGGCTGAGTAGGTGGAGATCTGGTTTTTGATTGGCCCCCAAATCCACTCAGGCATGGGTGACATAGGAAAGGTTGTCAAGGGAAACATTAGCGCTGGTCTGGGGAAAGAGTAGAAAGACTAAAAGGTCGGGTCCCCCCCCCCAGTAGTTGTGGGGGTACAGGGGGGGTGTCGGAGTACGAAAATCTATGGCATAATCAGAGACGGAGTGGGGTCCCTGGTGTAGCTGAAGTATTTGTACTGCCACCTGGTGTCCTGTGAATGAACGGTCGAAAATCCTCATCATCTCATCAGTAAATGCTTTATATGTGAGGCAACAAGGGATCTGGGCATCCCACAATGCTGTTCCCCAATCCCTTGGTTTTCCTGAGAGGAGAGTTATGATATAACAATAACCTTGTATGGTTAAGTGGGAAATGCCCGCCAATTCATATGGAGTTTTCATCATTTGGCGACACCGCCGAGACAGCAGATGCGCTCAACTTCATCGAGCAATGTGAAAATGATCTAGAAAGCGGGCCACTTCCCAGCGTGGAGCTTGTAGGAACCCTCAGCACAGTGCTACGAGGACCTGCTCTGAGCTGGTGGAAGGCAGAAAAGGCCAAGGTAAAGGATTGGGAGTCTTTTAAAGAGGTATTAATGGCTGTGTTCTTACCATATGACAACCTGACTGAAGTAAAGGACAAGTTAAGGTCGCTGGTACAACAGTCTGGACAACGCCTCAGGGATTTGCCTATGACTACCGGGCCCTCTGTCTGAAGTGGAAGCCTGACATCTCGGAGGAGGAGCTGGTGAGTCGTATTCTGAACAATATCAACCCCAGAGTGGCAGGCTGTCTGAGAGAAAAAGTCAACACCATAGAACAGCTGGTAAAGGTTGGTTCAATGGTGGAAACATACTGTATTGGGAGGCGCATAACCCTCGGATCACCTTTGAACACCACCAGGGGGCGATATAACACATGGTTCCAGTCACGCGAGGAGAAATATTCCAACTGGTAGTCGGTCCTTATGCCAGATCCCAGATCCCAATCCTTAACCCTGAAGTTCTTGCAACACTTGCATAACCACCCGATGGGTAGCCACCGGGGAAGGCGCTGAATACCTTGTTGAGGCTCCTAGATGTTGTCTGGTGACCAACCGTTCGCAAGGATGTCTGGCATTATATCCGGACATGTAAGGTCTGTCGGAGACATAAGAGGGGTATCAAAGGTCAAATGGGAAGGTTGATCAACCAAACACCCACTCAGGATCTAGCTGCAGTACAAATCATCGCGGAGGAAGGGAAACAGAGAAGATATACGGAGAGCCAAACAAGCCAGGTTCTAAAAGATCTACAATTTTACGATCAGGCAAACTGGTTTGGCCCAAGCCACACCCACACTTCTCTGTCCAGCAAAAACTTTCTGCTAAACTAGCAGCCAAGTGGGAGGATCCAGCAGAGATAAAAAAGAGCCAATAAATTGCACTGCATCTCGGAGCAACCCACAAAAAAACATGGTATGAATGTGGTTACTCTAAAGCGATATTACGGACGCTTTCCTCTGACGCTGGATGCTGAGGGGGATCTGTGTAGCACCACCGCTTAAAGGGTTTTTATATAGACGGTTTTAAGTAGTTTAACAAAAAGAAAAAAACTGCTTTGTCTTATAATCACACCCGATACGTTTTATTTTGTTCCGATGACGGTGGTTTGGTTCCGAGGTTGAGCTCTCGCGAGCATGCACGACTGCAGCGCAAGGGAATTCCGATGATGTGCTGGGTCATATGATCCAGCATAAAAGTGCACCTGAGAAGAAATTCGGGTAGGAAAGATTATGGTGAGACAGCGCTGTTTACAGAGATTTCAGGAGAGAGTGAATACCGTGCCACGTTGGATTTTCCTGTTTACTGTATTAATTCCTTCTGGACTGATTCACAGCACCTCTTGTTGAGGTGAACCCGGCAGGAATGCAGAAGTGCAGTGAGCCGGCGAGAGGGTGTTGTGTGCAGTGTGACTTGTGTAGGAATGTGGAAGAGCAGAGCGTGGGTCTTGTGAGGAGATAAAAGCGCAGAGAGCTGGTGAGAGAGGAGTGAGCTCGGTGATGAAAGCAGGTGTGGGCGAAGAGAAGTTGCGCAGGTTAGTGGCTGGTTTGCAGGAATCATTCGTGGTTGAAAGCCGGGTTCAGAGCCGGGAAGACGAGAGAGAGTCATGATCCAACGTATAACACAGATACCACAGATCCGAGAGCATGAAAAACCAAAGCGTGAGGCAAGAGCGAGGTCGGAGAAAACAAAGCGTGGTCGAGATTGTGAAAGCAAGGCATAGAGAAAAACACTGGAAAATTTGGCTTTGAAAGGCACACAATAATCTGGCGACTTGGTTGTGTCAGAGTATGGTTTAAATAGGTATGAGATGATTACCCACAATTCCCCGCTCGGCGTCAAAACAAGAAGCGCATGCGTGATACATGATACTCAGTACTTGAAAGACTTGCTCATTTTTCAAGTCAAAATTTATTAAAAATCTTTGCTCGTCTTGCGGAACACTCGCAAACCATGTTACTTGCAATCTGAGGTTCCACTGTATCTACTGCGCCAGTTTAATGCAATAACCTTAGATGTACAAAAGGAGTCTAAAAAAATAAAGATGTAGAGAGTGAAATCAGATTTCTTGTTGCATTAGATAATAAAGACTCTGTGCTGATTTCACAGGGACAGGAGTAGATAAAGGATCAACAGCGAAAAAAATGACCACAGACGATTTGTCTTCTCCAGCAAAAAAAAAGACTGAGAATTTATGGGCAAGGATTGAGACAGTTCATACATTCATTTTTTAAATTGTTTGAAAATTATTATTAATTTTCCATTAATTATGTAATTAGCCATTAACAATCATTTTAACAGGTATTGTAGGCTTACGGGTTACTGAGTTCCAAAGACAATGACAGTTCTAACAAAAAATATAAAAAAGGACAATACAAAAATATGACAATACATTAAAACTTTTATTTTAGAAAAAAGTTACTTTTATTTTAGAAACACAAACACATAAAATGTGTACATATGCACAGCTTTACAATTCACTTTTAATTAATCTAATGAAGGAACATTCAGCAATATAAAATAAAATATACACAACATAAAAATAATATAAATACATACAAAGAAAAGCCAAGAAAACCTATACGAGGATGAGTCAAAAATTATCCGCCCTCTGTAAAATTTATTTCAATTAACTTTTAGAAAAGACAAATTTTTCAACTCAGAACTGAATTTTCGTCCTCATAGAGCTGCTTTCAAGGGACCAAACATGAGAAAGTCTGATAGAGCGAAATCAGGCCTGTGCGGAGGATGCATTAACACCTCAAAACAAAGCTTTTGCATAGTCTTGACAGTGTGGGCAGAAGTGTGCGAATGTGCACAGACATGCAAGATCATGACACCCTTGGATATCAGTCCTCTCTCTTACTGTAATGCACTGATGATCGTTTAACCTTTGTCCTGATAATGTTCCAACACTGGCCATTGATGTTTGCCTTTTTATTTTTTTCTCGGTCTACGATTGAGCATGTTACTCTCTCTGGCTCGTAGTGATGAATCCGTGTCTCGTGACCAGTAATGATTCTCTTTAAAACATTTTCAACCTTTTTTAGAATATAGGTCCAAATTTTGTTTGCAGATATCCAAACATTTCTGTACAAGTACATAAACATCCATAAATAATGTTGTAATGTGGCAAAATGTAGAAAAGGTCAAGGCATAAAAATCCGGGCAGCAGGGGCAGACTAGGACCAAAAAGTGGCCCTGGACTTCCTGGCCCACAGCAACCCAACACAGTCCACATCATAACACATTGGCGTATTAATGTGGAGATAAATTTTTAACACCACTTACTAGTATACAAATAAAGCAATAAATGAACATATTATTCGAAGTATCATCAAGTATACACTCACCTAAAGGATTATTAGGAACACCTGTTCAATTTCTCATTAATGCAATTATCTAATCAACCAATCACATGGCAGTTGCTTCAATGCATTTAGGGGTGTGGTCCTGGTCAAGACAATCTCCTGAACTCCAAACTGAATGTCAGAATGGGACAGAAAGGTGATTTAAGCGATTTTGAGCGTGGCATGGTTGTTGGTGCCAGACGGGCTGGTCTGAGTTTTTCACAATCTGGTCAGTTACTGGGATTTTCACGCGCAACCATTTCTAGGGTTTACAAAGACTGGTGTGAAAAGGGAAAAACATCCAGTATGTGGCAGTCCTGTGGACGAAAATGCCTTGTTGATGCTGGAGGTCAGAGGAGGATGGGCCGAGTGATTCAAGCTGATAGAAGAGCAACTTTGACTGAAATAACCCCTCGTTACAACCGAGGTCTGCAGCAAAGCATCTGTGAAACCACAACACGCACAACCTTGAGGCGGATGGGCTACAACATCAGAAGACCCCACCGGGTACCACTCATCTCCTCTACAAATAGGAAAAAGAGGCTACAATTTGCACGAGCTCACCAAAATTGGACAGTTGAAGACTGGAAAAATGTTGCCTGGTCTGATGAGTCTCGACTTCTGTTTTTCATCAAGAAATTTTCCTAGAGGACCAGTAGGGTGGTAGATAACAAGAATGTGGCAGTCAGTTGGAGGGGTCACTTCAACAGCATGAATTTCAAATGAAAAGGAAAAAAGTGTAAAGGACCATCTCTTAGACAACAGCAGACTCGTCCCACCACCTCTACCAGTTTCTCATGGAGTATAGGGCAGCAGGTGTAACCGAGTTCTGAGGAGATATCCAGATCTCAGGTAGCTTTGGAAAGATGTCTGACTTGTGCTTACTGTATTTTGTAAATAAGTACACATTTCATTGTTATAAATTTAATTAAAATGTATCATTTAGTTTATGAGTAATTCATAAACAGTTATGCGGAAAGACTAAGCCAATGTCACGTTTCGGGATTCGAGGCATAAATGCAGAGGCGGATGTTCCACAGAATGGATTTTATTTTATAAATGAAAAAAGCAGGGAAAACTACAAACAAAACACTTTTTTTCTGTAAAATAAACCAAAACACGATTAAACGGACGAGACATATACTTTAAACTTTAATGTAACAAATGCAAGACACTAACTTGAACTCAAACACACCTTTATAATGAGATTAATGATCAACTCGGTTCAGGTACGCGCCCATGTCACCTGACCGAGTTGCGAACTGGGAAATGAAGTATCGAAACTTAAAAGAACTACACAAAATGTCTTAGGGCGCTTTGGCGCCCTCTAGGGGTTATCCCTGAAAGCCAAAACATGAACTTTGATTCTTTTTCTTTTTGCAAATCAAAACAGTTAAAATTTATGTAAATTTATTGTAAGTTTTTACATTTAACATTAGGTGGCTTTATTAATTCAGTTCTTAATAGGTTTATTTAATAAAAATTAAAAAATATATATTTTAACGTTTACAGGAAAACACTCACTTCTGTACAAGCACATGCTTGTGAGTCCAGGAGGACCATTCACCGCGGTTGGTCTCATGAATGGGGAGGAGTTCTTTAAATATGATAGTACTTCTGGAAACATAAGTTTAAAAAACAACTGGATCATGGAGGTTGAGCCCGCCAATTCATCGTTTTAGGAAAGAGAGACTTTGGAGAGCGTTCACCAAGGTAAAACACTATCAGTTATTTCATCATTAACACAGACACTTTACTTTACTAACTGTACTTTGTAAACACACTAAGGATGTACATTCTGAATTATTTTTATTTGGAATCGAACACTACTGTGAAAACTACCAGCGATTCTTGCAAATTTTGTCATGGCAATGGAAATGCATTCTTCAAAAACTGTATGAGCCCCTCTTTGCTCTCCCTGTGAGAATTTTCATTGTCAGTTGGATTTTATTTGTCCACTTCAGTAACCTGGAGAAAATGTAACAACCATAACAGATCACTTAACCCGACAAAACCAGTTTAATGACTGCAGGGTTTTTCCTGGACAACCTCCTGTTCTGCATAGGTAAATGTTTCCCTGCTCCGGCCCACCCAGTTTAACTCAGAAAAGACTGTTAATGAGCTGATAACCTAAATCGGGTGTGCTGGGAGCTCAGAATACAGTAAATGTGCTATGCAGGGTGTCGATTAATTCCTAACAAAAATCAAATAAAATAATTGGTGGATAGATCGATTAAAAAAAAAAAATACTTGCAGCCCTACTGCAGGACAACATGCAGGGCAACATGCAACACCGCATTAGTCAATGACATAAAAAAACATCTTTTTATACAGAAGTCCTGTTGGGGTGTCAATGAAGGAGGCTTTAGACATCACAATGTGCATTTGGGTTTTCTCTTGTGTCTATCATTAAACGTATCATTACTTTTTAAACGATATAACTTTTATCAATACTGGAATATGGGAATGATGTTGCAAAAATGTAGAACTTACATCATAGAAATCATTATTATTATTATTATTATTATTATTATTATTGGTGATCTGTACAGATCTGTACCGCCCCAGCCTCGGGAGTTCAGATCTGGCTCACCAGATTACTGAGCCGCCTCCTTGTCTCCCCCTAGTGTGTCTACGTGTGTATGTCTTCCCCCATTAGCACTGAATGTAAGTCACCTGTGTCCACCTTGTGTGTCTCCCTATTTAAGCCAGCCGCACCCATAGTACATTGTCTGTTCACTGTTTGTCATTAGTTGAAGCTGCACGCGTGTGTGTGTGTGTGTGTGTGTGTGTGTGTGTGTGTGTGTGTGCGTGCGTGCGTCAGCGTGCATGTCCCTATGTGCCCTCTGTCGTCTCTCCTCTCAGGACTGAGCCACGGCTGGAGAGCGGAGCGCGACCGGCAAATCGGACTTCCGAGTTCACTAACGTCAAGGTCAAGTTCAAGTTTCGTCTCTACTTCTCGAGCAGAGAAGGATTCCTGTGTTGTGGCGGATCGCCGCATGTTTAGTTCCTAGGCTGGGAAAGGATACGCGCCCGCTCTCCGTTTAGTTCCTGTTTGGTTTTGCCGAGTTTTGTTTTGTTTTCTTCTTTCTTTTTGACTGAATCATTTCGTTGAGAGACCTTGCAAAAAATAAAGAGTGTTTCCTTGCAACTGCGTCCGACTTCTTGACGAAACATGACAGAAACAACCTACAACAACCATAAAACATGTGATCTTATGAATCTTTGTTACATCTGTGCTGTTCTGGGTGGGGGTTAACACTTAATAACAACTAACAATTAACAAAGCCAATCAAGCGATAGCTTATGTGTATATACAGAGTAAGTGGAAGACACAGAAACAATCATAACGCACCTACACCCTCAATACACACACTACAACGAGACTCATCATGGTCATACAACATAACTGTTCAAACAGTTCATTTACACACTACAGGCAATTTGAAAATGGCAATTAGCCTAATCTACAGGTCAGCGGCCTGTGAAAGGAAACTGGAGTACCCTGAAGAAACCCACCATGCACGGGGAGAACATGCAAAATCATGCCGATTTAAAATGTGACAAATCAGATTTTCAACAAAATCCTAAATATAAACAAAAACAATATGTGTAAGTAAACATACAAAGTGATATTTGAAAAATGTAACAATAAAAAGAAACGATAAGCTTCTGATGTAACCAAACACCAACTGGAGTCAGGTTTTAGTGAACCTGGAGTACAATAAAGGAAATGAGAAATAAAATAAATAAAAAGCACATACACACATACCACAAAAAGTGGTCTCAGAAGACATGGAAATGATTTACTATCGCTCCTTTCCACTGGCATAGACACCCAGCCAAGACCACTCCACACTACAGGGAAAATGTCTTCTGGACAAATGAAATGAAGAACACACAGCACTGCGTATGACATAAAAATAGGAATAAATACCACCATGAAAACATCATCTGAATACTGACGTATGGAGGAAGGATCGCGATTTGGGACTACTTTGCTGCCTCTGAACCTGGACGGCTTGCCATCATGGAGGGGAAAAGTAATGTAAAGTTTATCAGGATTTCTACAGGATAACGTCAGGATAATATCAGGGTGGTTGTCTGCGAGCTGAAGCTAAGAAGAAACTGGGGGGAATGGAGCAGGACAATGACCCTCAACACAGAAGTACTTAATTAATGCTGGACACAAACATTTTTTCTGAGCTGCTACAATATCATTTCATTTACAAAATCCTTTGCAAAGATAAAAAAAAGGGATTTGCAAAGCTGGATCCACTTTGTTCTCTCCAAGTGAAGAAAAATAATATTTGCGTAATCCTATTGTAATTAACACATCAATGTGAATCTGAAGACATCAATTACAGGCAAAACCTGCACGCAATTACACCTGCTTTAAAACAATATGAGAAGTGATATAGTATTATCAAAAGATGGAAATACATGTCAATATTTACGGTGACACTGATACCAAGGCATTAACGAGGCGTTAATGTCGGGAGGGGGCAGCCAACATTTTTTAACATGGTCCAATTTTCCTCCCGACGATAACGGCTCTGACGACCACGTCTGAATTCATAAAGAACTCCCAAAATAGGCTATAAGCAGCTGTTATCGTTCCTCTCCCAAGCCAGTGGTCATAACGAATTTGCATCAGTCTAGATTCGGGAGCACATTCGGCTCAGTGGAATGGGGGCCAAATCTACCACATGATGGCTTCAGAGACGCACAATCCTCCTTTTGGAGTCAGAGCCCAGGCCTCAACCCAATGGAAATGCTGTGGAATGCCTTTAAGAGAAATATTCACACCAGAGGTCCTAGGAAAATTGCTGAGCTGAAGCGGTTCTCTATGGAAGAAAGATCCAAAATTCCTCCTGAATGGTCTAATCCACAGGTACAGAAAGCTTCCAAAGGTGTTTCTTTTTTCTTTTTCTTTTTTTTGGATTTTTCCCCGATTTTCTCCCTAATTTAGTCGTGTCCAATTCCTCCCCGTCACTATGGGGCTCCCACATTAAGGCTACTACTACCACTCAGCCGGGAGGGCCGAAGACTATCACGTGTTACGTCCGAATCACATGACGCCAGCCGGCCGCATCTTTTCGAACTGCTCGCTCGCGCACCGTTGGGGGCGGCGAGCTCACAGACGCCCCTGACTGGCTGTAGAGCCGTGATTAATGTGGGAGCACTAAGTACCTCTCATCCCTCCCCTCTGAGAGAGCTCGGCCAATCAGCTCTCTCTAGGGAACTAGCGATCTCCCGGATGATAGGGCGAGCGCTTTTTACCACTGCGCCACTCGGAGGCCCTGCTTCCAAAAGTGTTTCAATCTGATTAAACACTGTTTTACTTTTTTCCAATATAACTGCATGTTTGAAGGGTGTGTTCAATAAAAACACAAAAGATCTTGAATGCTTGCCGCTTAAATAAAAAAAAAAATCCAAGGCTAATAATCTGTAATGACCAGTAATAAAGCGCTAAAGAATATAGATTTGCATAGAAATTAAACTTATTCTTCTGATTATTAATTCCTGGCTCAAATTTTCACTGAACACACACATATTGTATGTTTTTTTTTCTTTTTTTCTCAAAATTATGCTATTATCTGGCATATGTCAATATAACGGTCTGTGCATGTGTGTGTGTGTGTGTGTGTGTGTTACTACAGGTAATAATAGACTAGTGAGGATATATGGGTGTGAGCTAAATGAGGATAATAATCAGGCCCATGCATATGATGAGTTTCTACTGAATGGTGTTCAGTCTGGATTTGAACACAAGATCTTGGAAATCATCAAATGACCATGCTGAGACATTTATAAAGGACTGGAATGCTGGGAATAAGCATGCAGAGAACTGGCTGCAATTCCTCCAGGAAACGTGCTTTGAACATTTGAAGAAATACTTGGTGCACTTTATCTCTACAGGTAAAGTGTGTGACCTGTTCCAGTAAATGCAGCTCTATGACACAAAGAGTTCTTGTAAACTACACTTCTGTGGCTCCTTTATTATACTGCACACACACACACACACACACACACACACACAGTATAAATATTCCAATATCTTTCTTTACGCACCAGGAGCACCAGAAAGTCCCAACATTGTGGTGATTGTCGTTCCAGTCATCATTGTTCTCCTTGTTCTCGTTGGTGTTGCCGTTGGATATGGAACCTACAAGAAGAAGATCTACAGCAAGGAACAAATAATTTAAGGAGGAAAAAATAAATGTCACGGTCCGAGCAGGCGAGGTGGATTCAAGCGCAGAGCGCGTGTGAAAAACAACGCTAGTTATCCTGTGATGTACAATGTGCAGATTGTTTTGTGAATGAAAGCTCTTGCCGAGTGATGCTGAGACACGGTGCAAGCCTTGAGGAGAGCCGACGCGAGCTGAACGCAGGTCTGGTCCGCGCAGAGTAATAACAGATTTTTTACGTATAGAACGTAGTTTATGAGGGCCTGGAACACAGCTGGGGCATTAGTTAGGCTGAATGTGGCCACCAGGTATTCGTAGTGGCTGGTGGGGTTGTTAAAAGCTGTTTTCCATTCGTCGCCCTCCCTGATTCTGACTAGGTGGTAAGCATTTCTGAGATCAAGTTTGGTGAACACGTGAGCATCTTGGAGTACTTCAAAAGCTGTAGACATCAAGGGACATGGGTAGCGTTACGTTACTGTGATTTTGTTGAGTCCCCTCAAAGAGGACAAAGATATTTGTGTTAGAAAGCAACTGATTTGCTGTTTGAGGTCATGATATTCGACAGTGACCTGAAAAAGGCAAGGAATCTCTTCTTGTGCTGTGGTCGGTGTGTTTCTTGGGGGGGTGGAACAGAGGCAGGAGGACAGACAGACACGGCTCCTTTTGAGGATGCTGTTACTAGCCCAGTCGATATGAGGGTTGTGTTTCTTGAGCCATGGGAGCCCCAAGACTACTGGTGTGTGGGGGGCTTTGGATGATCAGGTGGGAGATGGTTTCAGCATGATTACCAGAGAGATGTAGGGTGAGTGGAGCTGAGCAGTGAGTGAATCGTGGAAGCTTACTGCCATCTAGTGCCTGAACATGAAATGGCTGGCTGAAGTGAGTGAGATGGGCTCTTGAGATGGCTGATCATGGATGCTGCTATTAAATTCTGGTCGGCTCCAGAACCTATGAGGGCGTTAATGACGTGAGGCTGATTATCATAGGTTAAGGTTAACAGGAACAGCGTTCGAAATGAGAGGCTTCAGCTTAGGGCCCCCTTGTACTACTAGAATTACCTGGGGGTCCGGGCTTTTAATTGACAAGATCCTACCAAGGTTCCACATAACTTGACTAGTTGACCTGCCGCCTGTTGTCCTAAAAATGAACAATTGAACACCCGCCTCATTTCATTGGTGAACGCCTCGGAAGTGCGCCACTGCTTATGAGAACCTAAAAGTGGGCTCTGGTTCTTCAGCGCCGCCTCCAGGTGCGCGATTTCTGCTTGATCCATAGTTCAGAGAGCGTATGGGAAACAGCGCTGGATATCCTGCGATGCACAATGCGCAGATTGTTTTGTGAATGTAACCTCTTGCGAGTGATGCGGAGGATTATTTTGTGGGATATAATAAGCACAAGGAATCTGGCAACTCTCCATTGTTTAATGGAGAGTTATATAGAGTGAACTAATGTATGGAGTTGAAGATCAGGTGTGCTCGAGCCAGTGAATCAGGCGGCAAAACGTAAGCGCTGAAACGGAGTGTGGAAAGGAGTCACAAGTGATCATGGCTTGGTTTGACATATGGGCGTGACCTGGCGTGATGTAACAGCTGTATTAAATGTACAATTATTCATATTTTATATACAGTATATATATTTCATAAATTACATTTAGCATTGTTTTAGTTTAATTACAGACTTTGTTGTAGTTTTAAACTTTGCTGACAGCCATTTTGAATCTAGAATCACTTGACTTAATCAATCTAATTACGTTTTAACCTCACTTTCATGTTTCTGTCACATAACCTGTTATTGATATGACAATTAACAGGTCAAATATTCGTTCATAAATTCACATTATTCACATTGTTCTCACATTATCAATACCCATGAATCTAGTAATGCTCCTAATCCCATAGGTTAGAAATGCTGTTAGAGGACCGTAATCAATGATTGTAGCCTAACAGCATTGGCATTACACTTGTATTATCCTTTTAATGTTGTGGAATATTTGAGAGAAAAATGTGTTCCTGCTACGTCATGGCAGCACTTCCCCACTGAACCTCCAGGAGGCACTAAAGCACTGCGGTGTACATAAAACCTCATTTATATGCCCTGGATATTTGCTGAAGATTTTTACTGAATAAATTTACATACATTTTTGCAATTCCTCCAAATGCGTTCTGAACCAGTCATAAGTAATGGAATTGTTGTCTGTAGATAAAAAGTAGGACTGGTTTAATCAGGTCCACTTATTACACGCCAACTAATTATGTCAACATACTTGTCCGATATGCAGTGTGTCCGGCAAAGACATACATCCTTAAAAACAGACTTCAATCTTATCTCCACCCCTTCAGCAAGGTTTTGTGAAAGCGGGTGCCTCGCGAGACCCTGAGTGACCACATCAAATCTGTGTTTACAACGGCTGATTCAGGGGATTTCGTTTGAAGAATGTGACAACAAAGTCGTCATAGCAAGATTATAAGCAGGCACACAGAGGCAATATGTCTGAGCCTGAATGAAGTCAGTGGATGTTTGCTGTAGCAAACAGGATTATGGATCATTTATAGTGGCACAGATCTCTGTCAATATACTAGGAGAGCGTGACACGAGGATTGCGATTGGTCTGCACATATTGATAGAAATGTCCTGAAAGCAAATTTCAGAAATGAACAAAGCAACTGCCTGCACATTTTCAATTGGAAATAAATTGTTGATAGCTAGCTAGCTAGCTTATCATGCTTATGATGTTGATAGCTAGATGGATTAGTACTTAGTGCCCCACTGTTGTCGCTTTTGAGTTAGTTAGCTTTTAGTTATTTTCAAATGTGATTTAAAAGAAATACAATATATTTGACTTTAAGTGGTAAAAACCCAATTCTGATCAGAAGGTATTCATCGATAACAGCAGTTCCAATTGTGCCATTATAGAAGAATGATAAGTTGTAACTTCGCTTTATCACAGTGCTACTTCATAACTGTTCAGTCATATTTAGCTACTCATCATGTACTTTCATCACCTCAGTCTTACACCAAGGAAATGTTGAAAATTTCCTCCAGGATCAATAAAGTATCTATCAATGATAACATCAATACCATGTATCATTAACAAATTACCATTGGTTATCATTTATATACTGGAGACAGGATCATGGGAACCCAAGGCTCACTCATGCCTGTCGAGAGCAAAGACCATCGTCCGGTTGTATCTCACAGAATGCAGCACAGATCACCAAAAAAGTCAATGCTGGCCACAACAGAAAGGCACCAGAACACCCAGTACACCACAGCCCACCACACACAGGGCCGAGCAAGCAAGAGTCCAAGGCCACCGGCTTGAAGTGAATCTCCTCAGATCCATGACCGATTGATCACCCATGAGATGCACAGCACACCACTCAGCAGACCCCGAAGATCTTGTGGAGGCATGCTCTGAGGGGCCGAAGCTGCCCCGCTGGCACAACGGGAACCCACACAATACGGGGCACAATGTTTTAGGTTGTAATTTTATGCCTGATCTGTGTATCCCTGTGTTTTAAAACAAATGTCTCAGGTTGGCATAAAAAGAACCTGCTACATAGTCACTTGATCATTTATAAAACATGTCTAAATGTGTTTAAAAAGCAGTTCGATAATTTTCACATTTTTCATATTACATAATCCATATTATGTATGAAATTCATAATAGGTTATACATTTACAAAATGGCATTGACACATCCACAGCCTCCCCAGTAACCTCACCATAAGTTACATTAGTGTTCTTGCATCTCTAGCCTGCTTTCTATCATTTAAATTCTTTGCTATGCAGAACAGCACAACAGAAGGCTTTGTGCCGTGGTGTAATCATTGCAAAAGCCACATTTAAAACATCTATTTGAGGCAGATCTGATCTGTTAAGTGCACCCAAAGCCTCATATCGCGTTGTAAGTACTCTCGCATTATGGGATGATGGACCACACTCGGATTTCGTCTTTCAATTTTAATGCATATTGCTTCCTTTTAAACAAAACAACAACAAAATACACCATCATAACATGATCAAGAGTTACATCACGATCATATTAAAACATCTGTTCAGAGGTATAACAAGTGTTTCTCGTTAAATGAGCTGTTTTTGTATTCTTTGATTTCTACATCCAGAACTATATAGTGTATAAATTTTTAATGTGATTTTATTATTCCTTGCTTTTCATAAATCTAACATGACTAAATGATCAAACATGTCTCCATTTAAAAACATGATTTTGACCCATTTATCGATTGCTTTATAAATGACAGCACAAATTTTCCACTACTTTGGAGAGCTTTGAGATTTGCTGAGAAGATTCGATTGCCAGTATAACGTATGTGTTCCTGTGACCTTTGTGGTTTCTCAAGCACACAGTGCAATTAAAACCCACATGCAAAGCACTCAAGTGCTTATGATTTAATGAAATAATTAGGCAGGTTGCAGCTTTAAGTCTCATTACCTGAGTCAGAGGCAACGGAAGAGCTAAATTACTTCCTACTAAATGATTCTATATTTAGTCTACGCTTAAATGGCAAAACTTTGAACTGGATAAAGAAAGCAATTAAATGTGATCTAAAGTAACAAGCTATTTAGTGTGAGTTTCCACATATGTTTCTTTATTGGGAAAAAAAACAGTCAAATGGTTAAGAAAATGAACAATGAAAGAAATTATATAGATATAAATAATATTCATCTTAAGTTCAACCTGCACAGCTAGTTTATTTTATCAAGCAAAAAAAAAAAAAAAAAAACCCCAAGCATAGTCTAGAATAATTCAGAAAACTGAAGAAAAAGAGCAGGGCTCTTCTAATGTAGTTTGGATCTCCACCAACTACTGTAATTTGCCAACAACTAAACATATCCACTAACACTGGCAGTTAACAGATTAGCTGATTTCGCTTCATTTGAGAAGAAAAAATAGAAAACTTTGTTGGACACTGGCCCTCCAGCGAGACTTTACAACATAAACAGAAGCGTTTGGGCTATCTTTAGCAAAGGTTCTCAACACCCGTCCTGGAGGACCCCCTGGCCTGCACATTTTAATGCTATCTCAGCTCCCAGCACACATGATTGAACTAATCAGCTAATTAACAGCCTTTTCTTAATTGAAGTGGCAGCGATAGAGCAGGGAAAACACTAAAATTTGCAGGCCAGGTGGTCCTCCAGGACCGGGGTTGAGAACCACTCATCTGTAGAAGTGTGTGTGATTGTAATCAAGTGTTTATTTACAAGTCTGGCTGCCTTGAATGTGGAAATGCATGTAACTGATGGGAAATAAAATTCTTGGAATTGAAATTCATAGCTGATACTGATACTGGCTTGATGTCAGCCATAACCAGGTTCAAGTTGAATGGACATTTCATTCTATTCATATTGGAAGTATATTTTATGGGCACTGGTGGCTCAGGGGTAGGCTTATTGTGTTCCAGGAAGAAGGTTGGGTTTACATTGGTTGCAATGGGGTAGAGCTTTTCCCAAGCCCAGATAAAAATGTGAGGGTTATGTAAGGAAAGAGAGTGTAGACCAGATAATCCATGTTGTGACTTTTTAATTATCAATGCTAATGCAGTATATGAAAGAGATTATACAACAGTTAATTTTGACAGAGTAATCTGATTAGACGATAGGCATTTCACGAGTATCGATATAGAGCATAATAGCACTAAACTGTAAAAAAAAAAAAGTCCTAATTTTACAGAAAATAACTTTAAAATTTTATAGTACTTTTCCTTTTTTAGGAAACTACATACAAATCTCTGTAAAATTACAGACATTATTTGTAAAATTTGTAAAGTCGACTTTTTTTTAAAGGATTATTTCAATACTGAAAAAATAAAAAAGTTTTCACATTTTTTAACAGGAAAAATATCATTTTATTTTTACTGTGTTTTTTCTGTTTTTGTAAATTATGTACAACTACAATTATACATTGTAATTACATATGAAACTCATTAGATAAAGGTTAATGTCCATACTAAAAATATAATGTTTTTCTTTGTAATTTTGAGGTAAATCATATTCATTTTATAATACTTTGACATTCAAGATTTAGATGCAAATTTAGCATTTTCTCATGACATTTTAAAAGATTATCCACAAGAAGTGGCACAGGTAAGGCAGCAGAAGTCCCACACTTACATGTAGGCTATAGTATCTGCTTTATGCCTTCAGAGAATGTGAAGAGAATGTAGGAGACTGAGACTCAGTGCAGCACCCATGCACACGTTGTAAACGCCACAAATATTGTTTTTGTTTTTATGACATTTGTTCTGGAATATCACCATGGCAATCTAGCCATCGGCCTTCTTAATGCAGGCCTGAATATTCTGACAAAGAATAATGTATTTGCTCTGTAGTTGTTTTAAAGCAGCGTTACGTTTTGATATTTTTCTTGTATGAGGGGAACTATGGTGTTATTTTTGTACCAAAAATGTTAACGCGAAAACTCCGCGAGCTCTCCGTGTTAACTGTCACAGCCAATCAGAAGTTGGAGGCGGGAACATTCTAATCTTGTTTCTGATTGGAGGATATATTCTAATAACCGCTTTATTATTGGCGCATTTAAACAAACGCGCGCGAGTGAGGGCGGGACCCGACGCGAAATCGCCTAGGTATCAGACACAGATGTAACGTGATATGAACCAGCCAATCGGAAACAGGCGTCCTTCAAAGGTTTAGCGCGCGCAGAAGTGGTCTGCAGCCGGTAAACGGTTTGTGTGTAAATTCAGGGGAGTGAAGACACGTTGGTGAGCTACAGGTGAGGAGGAAAGCAGTCACTGAGGGACAGAGGAGAAGACTCTGAAATGTCATCGTGTTTCAGTGGGAGAAAAATACCTGCTAGCTTAAGAGACAATGAGGGTAAGAGATGTTTTATTGTCATTTTATTTCTTATTGTTGTTGCTGTAAACAAAGGTCATTTATTACTCATTTATCAATACTGCCATGTTACTAACAGCTGCTTTTACTGTAAACGTCCACAAACATTGTGTATTTGTACTTTTAAACGACACATTCCATTTAGTAAATTAATGTCGATACTTAGATATGATTCTATATGAATGTATATTCATGTAAATATTCTCACATATATAATACAGTATACATTGGCACATCTTGTTCTAATTCCATAGAGATCAATATGTTGAAAACTTCTATGTATATGTAGCTGCCTGCTTCTGTGTGATATTTACATTAACATTTTCCAGCTCTGAATCCTGCCAGTGATAACGAAACATTTACCATGGGAGAAAAGGCATCCAGCAGAGAGACAAGTCCATCACTAGTAAGTATGGAGTGTAATAATATAAGACTACTTTGAATCTTTTCATAGTGATTTAAAAGTTAACTCCTTCAACCTTGGATCATTTTGAGTCCAATTTTTCACTGTGTAGAGATCCTTTCTGTATTGTCTCACTTATAACTTTTAAGAGCCTGTCAGTGCTAAAAATAATGTATAATGATACTGGACTGATTATGATTGTTCTCTCATACAACAAAAAGACACGACTGGGCCCCAGGTGAAAAGTTCTAGAGTTTCCCTTTAACATATCTAGTATTAAATATGATTTCAAGTATTTTGTTAATCTGTTTCTGAGGGAACAGTAAAAAAGAAACTTTTTCTCTTGAATCTAAGATCCTAATGTGTTCTTTTCTTCTCTCTTCCAATCCACCCTAATGCACCAAGGATCCAGTTGTTTACTGCCTGTTTGGAAGAGGATCTTTCTTGGATACACTGGACTGACCATTTTGCCATTTTGGTATGTTTTAGATTTGACTTGCTTGCACTAAGGCATTAGGATTCTGAACTAAAAGGTGAAGTTATTTGTATACATACATTATATAAGAACTATAGAGTAAAAAAGGGACCACATTGCACTTTATTTGTAATAAAGTTTCCAGTCCAACTTTAATTGTAACATTGGGAATCTTGTTTGAAATTGTTAATTTCTTCATAGGTTTTTAGTCAAGGATATTTCACAGCAATGTTTATGTTCGTGAGATAGAGTGTTCCACCGTTATAGCACAATAGTCTATATTTATTTTTTTATTTTTAATTATTATTATTATTATTATTATTCATTTTAGGATGTAATGCTATAAAACGTCTTTTTATTGTATTTTGCATCATACTTATACTATACTGTGTCACAGTTCTACAGGCTATTTTACAAATAGTATACACAACACAACAATGTATTACATCAACTATACAGTATACTGTATTTTCATATGCAGCATGTTTATATAGTTGATATACAGTAGTATTGTGCAAAAGTTTGCATCCCCCACAGTTTCTGGTTGGAAAAGTGGAAACAGCTGTATACAAACATAACAATAAAATGAGTTTTGCCAGATGTTAAATCCAGTCTCGAGACCAATTTGCTCTGGAAGTCTTACATTTTTGAATAGGTTTTACAGGAATCTAAAACAGTTTAATTTAAATAAACATTTCATTTTGTGGATATACTGTCTATTTTCTCCTGCAAAGTACATTAAAAACTATACATTATGTAAATGTTTGCATTCAGCTGTACAGTGTAAAAGGTTTTAATTTTCCCTGTTCTGGCAAGTCATTTTTCTGGGTTGTCTTTTTAAATGCTCGGAGCTAATTTGTTTTTGCTACACGTAATTACAGAAAATGTTTAATGACACAATTTAATACACTTCTGATCAAACCCGAGTCAAAACTATGCAGCTGGAAAATAGGATTAGAAAAACAAAAGTCTCATAAGCGATACAAAATCAACAAAGCAACCTGTGTGAACGATTAGAGTCAGAACCGCACCATCAAGAGCTCTTGGTTTTAATCCATATTTATATTACACTTTTCTTTTAATGTCATGGATTTTAAATCCTGCATCTTAAATTCTTAATTACACCGTGTCTGCTTGATTTCACCCATAATTGATTCCAGGCTTGTTCCACTGGGGGGCAACACAATCACACAAACACCCCCCCAGAGTGTTCATCCATGACACAGGACAGCAGGGGGGAAGAGTCTGGGTTTCACCCATCTTGTTTGGCTGTTTGACTTCTATTGTTGCTGCTCCTATGGCTGCTTTACCATTGGTCATGCTTTTACTCCAAGCTGGTCTGGTCCAAACTTCCATGATGCACGGTTGACATTCATGTACTTGAGTGAGAATTTCAGCTTGACTAAAGACATTTCCATCGACCACCATGTGGACCAGACATTAGCTTGAGATGGTGGATCCGTTTGGGGAGTTCGCCATGGGGCATTCATGTAATGTGTCCAGACAAGTGAAGTTACAAGTGTCACTGCAGTGCAGTGATGCCTAGCATGCTAGCTTGGCCAAAATCCCTATTCCTACTATATTGTCTTGTCATTAGATGTTGACGATAATCTTGAGCACCAAAATGAAGATGGAACCTGTTGAGCTTTATTTGCATGACCATTCATGTCTTTCATTCATACAACAGAGAGGAATGGACAATTCAGCAAACAATCATGCACATCTCTTCCTGTAGGAGAATCCCTCTGGCATAATTAATAATCCAGCTAATTAATCTAACCTTAACATCAGCAACTAAAAGGAAACATTTTAACTCGTATTTAATTTCCAAAGCCATACCGTTTAGATATTCTTATTGTTATTAAGGTAATTTGTTCCTCACACACACACACACACACACACACACACACACACACACACACACACACACACACACAGCAGATGGATAGTGGCTCCAGCAGAAGTTCCTCTGTTCAGCTGAGAGCACTTGCGCTGATGATAGATTCTCACACTGATGCGCTCTTGGATGGATGATTTCTGTAGGACTGTAAATGCGGAGCAGCATATGGACATTTATTTTCTCCCATTTACATAGAAATTGAAAGTGAAACTTGGTTTTCGGTTGCACTTATGTTTTATTTTCATTATTGCACCAGCTCATTTTACTCAGGACAATCACTGATGTGTTTGATTTTTCTCCCCCGATTAAGGCATTTAACACAAGGATAAATTGAATTGTAATATAATGTAAATGCATTGATAATATTTGCATGTGACCACATGATGTGTGTGTGTGTGTGTGTGTTTTTGTTTTGGGGAATATGTGGAATTTTTCTCAGTAACTAATTCATTAACTGAGTCTTTAAATACAGTACATGTTGGATACAAGAAGAACATCCTTTTTACTTTCATTGTGATGACATTTTGTCATTTACAGCAAGAGGAACTATTAAAAGTAGATGCAGTTATTTTATTTATTTATTTATTTATTTTTGCTTCACGTTGGGAATGATGGCCTCCCAGGGGCTCCTTCAATTGTGGAAATAGCTTGAAGTGAGGTCAGGCCCAAGGTGATTTCCTGTAATGTAAAGTGGTGTTGGTAAATAAATGTGTCTTGCATCTCTTCTGCAATTTGGCGACACGTTATCCATTGATTTTCAAGGATCAGTGGGGTCTGAGCCACCTCTACCTTGATCATCATCCACGGACGTAAGGCCTTCTTTATAACGTTTCCAGCGTTCAGATGTTTTACTGTGCTTGAAGTCTTCTTTAAATGTTAATCTGTTTTACACCTCTATTAATGATACATTTCAGTTGGACTTGAAGCACACAGCTTGTCTCAGTTTACAACAATAAATAAATAAATAAATCCTGTCTTCAGGATGCACTTCTTTGTTTGTAAAACTCTGTTAAGTTTGACATTGACAAAGAGATAAAACTAAAAACTCCTTCCATAAATATTAAGTAACTTTCCAGAAACCCAGAGAGAGTAGAGCTTTGCCTTTTATAGAGATTTATGGTTGTGGATAATCAGCTAAATTAGCTTAGCTTTTTCATTTAGGACTGATTAGGTTTTTTTTTTTCCACCCTCAAACATCATTTAAGAGTTATTATTATTATTATTATTATTATTATTATTATTATTAAACCTGTTTAATATTTTAATAATAATAATAATAACACTCTTACAAGTTCTTACACTCTTACAAAATTATTATAAATTTTATTATTATATATTAAATTTTATTTTCATTTTTTGATATGCCATTAAAACTATTAACAAAGATGAACATAAATAAAGTTTAAACAAAGTTTTTAGGAAATCTTTTGCATCTCATTATACATCAATCAGGCATAACATTACAATGCAAAACACTATGCCCAGTGTTGTGTAGGTTACCTTTGTGCCACCAGAACATTGGCATAGTCTCTACTGGATGCTGTGGGTTGTGGGGTGAGGTCAGACTTTGTTTGTCTGTTTCATGATTGTTCAATTGTAATTGGATCTGGGGAGTTTGGGGCCGGGTTGGTGGCTTTTTGCCCGCCAGACGCCATGCGCAGCAAGCTGTTGGGAACTGGGTGTTCTGGTATATTTCTATAATTGCCAGCATTGACTTTTACAGCAATCTGTGCTACATTGGCTTTTCTGTTGGATTGTACCAGACAGACTGGCCTTTGGCCACCGCAGGTGCAGATGATCCGGACGCCACATGATCCTGTCACCAGTTTACTGATATATAATTGATAGTCAATGTATTAATGGTATGTGGTATTAATGTTATGACTGGTTTTATTCTCACTATGTAACATTAGCTAGCAAACCAAGTTATAGAAATGGGCATCACTGTTATTTTCTTTTTTAATAATATCTCAAAAACGATTCTGATAACTAATAATAAATTTCGAATAATGACAAGTCCAAGTTTTGAATTTGGTTGAATTAAAAAAGTACAAAACACTAAGTACTAGGAAAAGAAACACTAAGTAAACACTATATAGTATTTTACAATGTTCAAAATAGCTGCATATTGATCACAAGTAACAAACATCTGAGCATTATAATCAGGACAGAACTAGGGCTTAACAAAGTCAACCTAAATAACTGGACTTTTTTATAGCATCCCTGAATGAGGATGTAATGGGAATTCAGTAAGCTAATAAACAGGAAGTGGGTTAGTGGTCAGCAACAGCAGGCTAAAGGCGGTTTTACTTCGGACATGGGACCTGTGGGAACCGATTTTTTTAAAGCTATGCAAACACTATCAATGAACATACAGTATAATGGAATTGAATTACTGATAACAGAGGTTATATAAGAACAGTAGCCCCAAGATGACGATCAGTTCAGATGAACAATATGTGTTAATTATACTTTACATCATTACAGTACTGACCCTGTACATGTAATATGATAATCCTGCTATCCCCTGCTATCTGCCCGGACACTGACTGGTTAATACACCAATGAAAAATGACAGATTTTACTCTGTCAAAACCAGGAAAGCAGCAACATCTCTTTGATATTTTCATGACTTTGTGAAGGAGTAGCTCAATCGTCATGACCTGACAGTTATCGATGCAGCTAATAGTCTCGACTCTTCATCATCCGTGACCCAGGCCCCTGTGGGAAATGGATTTAGTGTGTGTATGTGTGTTTGTCTGTGTATGTGTCAGAAAGAAAGGGAAGGAGGGAGAGAGAGAGAGAGAGAGAGAAATAATATGCAGTCATGCACAGACGTTAGAGGTGTGCCGGCAGATATTTCTGCTTCAAGGCTTCATGTATAAAAACAAATAACTAATCTTTGTGTTTATGGGATATCACTATGGGAAATATGTGATTTTCTTTGAACTTCTTTATTGGTATACATTAAAAAGGAATGCCTTTTCCTGTAAAAGACTTATCAACATGGGGTGGGATGGAGGTTAGGATATAGATACAGTATGAATTTATGGTTGAAAATCACTATATTTACAACTAATGCCCTCTTTAAATTATATTAAATATGATTCCTTCTATCCAATTTATATAAACAGAGACATCCCACCATCGACACCAAAACTGCCCCTCGCTTCTTACACACTATGATCGTCAGGCTGTGCTCAACATCAAAGGAGGTAAAGTACCCCTTGCCTCTTGCGACCTTCTCTGTAAGACTTTTCTGCTGTAAAACACTGTGAAGTACCCGAGGAGCCTGCACTGTGAATGAGCTCCCTAATATTTTGTGGCTCCTAAAAGAAATGAAAGCATTAAAATCAGAAAGGCGTTATTCTTATTACATTGTCTTGTATATCGCTTTGTTCAGTGATTCTAATTTGTAAACCACCCTGGGTATATGCAGAAAAATATAACATGAAAAACATGTACTATTATATACTGTACTGTATATACAAGCGCTAGTACCCGTCGTTGATGGGAAAATTATTTGTAGAAATAGATAAAAAGTTTACGTTACAAATAATCTGATCGGTATTAAAGTAATCAGTGATATTATTATTATTATTATTTCAGGTTGAAGCCCACGTACATGTCTGTCTGTCTGTCTTTCTGTTCAGCAAAACTTTCTGCATAATGTATTAATACAGAGAAATAAAATGTTGTAATCTTGAGTACCTTACGCCTTGTTTACTTCTTTCTAGGTCATCCAAATACACTCCCTGTTCGGTAATCGTAGAGTGAATCACAGATGAGAAATCGAAAAAGTAGATCGTATAAAGATAAAGTTTTACTTAAAACAACTTCAAATTCACTTATACCACTTCAGCGCCGTTATTTCAGCACAGTGAAAATATGAAGTAATCCCTGTAGAAATATCCATTTCATCTTTTCTAATTAATATCTATTGGTGCAGGGGTTTGTTTACATCGAGCAAGTTTTGCATTAGTAGCTTATTTTAAAGTAGATTATTAAATCCGCCACATAACTCTTCAATAAAATATTATAAACACAACAGTTCAATGTTTTTACTCCACGTTTTGATTTCACTTATGGTTTAGGTTAAATTCAGGCAGATATCTAAGTTTCATTAAATTCTGTCAGTTTTGCCTGCAGACATGCGAACATTCTCTGAGACTGGTTTCAGGTCCTCCAATGTATGAAACATAAAGATATCGTTGAAAGAGAGACTTCTAAGCAATGTAGAGACAAAAACTTTCTTTTATTTATACAGATTACCTGTATATTGTTAGGATCGTTCAACTCATTGGGAACATTTTATATTCTATTAGAACATAACCTAGATGATGTCAGAAATCTTGACATCACCTACTGTAGGGCCTCAGATTAGCAGTTAGCCAGTTAGTTTCAATAATGTTAAAGTGACCTTAGTCTTTTACAACCATTTATCACACCATGGGTGAGAGAAGAGTCCCTGTTGCAAACAGTGGAGTGAGCAGGACTAACATTATTTTAAATTTTATTTAAAAAAAAAATCAATTAAACTGACTGTACATTGACATGAAGGGCGCTTCCACTACTTTTGATGATGCAGCCATGGCACGCAGGACCACTTGGCACAAAGGGAGATGAATCTCTACTGTATGTGAACTCTTAAAAAAAGAAAAAATCAGACATAGCATCAGGAAGGTGCTACACATATGCCGGAGTCTCCTAGAACTTACGGAAGCAGTTGTCTGGAAATATCTTCTAGCTGCTGAAATAAACAAAATCTAAAATTATTATAAAATAAGATTGTCCTAAATAGTTAATGAGGTCTAATCTTAGCAAAACTGTATTATAGCAAAATGATCTTGCTAGATTTTCCCTAAATTCGACTACCCGACAGCCTTTTGTATGTGTGTGTGTGTGTGTGTGTGTGTGTGTGTGTGTGTGTGTGTTTATTGAGTTTTTATGAAACATAGCTTACCCCAAAATGTTTATTTCACTGCACAGTCAATTCCTTAATGCAGCCATATAAGTGATAAAATGAAACAATTTCAATAACTAAACTGTGATAAGGATTATGCATTAAAGTGTTGTAAAAATTTCTACAAAAAACACAACTACTGAACTTGGAAGATTACACATTTTTTAACTAAATGTTCCTAAAACCATAAAGTCAAAGAAAAGTATCAGCTACTTATTACAGATATTCTTAATACTATTGATGTAATCTCTGAACATCTACTGTAGTGTAAGTAAATATACGTCAATTTTAGGTTTGCGGGTGATATGACGGGGAATATCAGAATGGAGCAACATGGGGTCTGAATAACCAGCAATGCAATGTTGGAGTCCTCAGTGGACATCCATTAACCTGGATGATCGCTTTGCCTTATTTTAATCACAGTGTTAAGGAAAGAAAGTATGGTCATTGGGCATGCATGATTTGCCAAGGACAGTCAAGGTCTCCGGGAGTATAATATAACATTAACCTCCCTTCACCCACATCTTCTTTCCCGATCCTAAGCCTTTGTCTTCATTAGAGGCCCTGACAAGTTTCCTCAGTAGCTCAGCTATTAGCACAGACAGAGCTCAAAGGGCTCGGTGGAACTCCATCAGAGTCGAGCCAGAGGTGTTTGGATGTAAAAACACAACGGATTTTCATTCATTTTGTCCACAAAAATCTTAGCCACAGTCACCCGCAGAGGTCGGCGCCGACGGAGACGGATATTGCGCTTAGATCCATAATCAAGGTCAAAAACTAGACGAGACAAGGGTAAAGAGATAAAAGGAAGCAGAATGAGGGGTACAAGATAACACAGCTTTCTTTTACAAAATGCACGACAAACACAGCGTGAATATTTATGCAGGCAGTTCTGGAATTATTGGCACCGTTCAAGATAAAGGACAAAAATGGCATACATTACGTATCATTCTTCTAAGGACCTTTTTGATTAACAAAATGATATCTGACAAAACAACAACAACAAAAAATTCTGGAAAGGTATTTTATTTAAAACTACTTTCTTCGGCAGATGAACACGTGTATATGAACATGTGGCCTAAAACGAATGACAACTTGCCCATAATAATGAATAATTCTGTCATCAGAAGCTCCTGCAAAAGTTTAATCTTGTAAATACACGATTGATGACTCATGTTAACCTTAGTTTCACTGCACATATAATATAGTGTCTGATATCTATGGTACACGTTTCTGTCTGCAAAACGGTGAAGGTTGCAATAGGATCGACCTTCATTTATTAGCGCTTCCATATGCCGATTTCAAGTGGGAGTAAAAACCCCACAGCGGCTTAAGCTTTCTAAAACAGGACGAAGTGACTGCATTAAAGAAGTTCTTGTCTTTAAAGGTTATTCTAAAGTGTTGTGTGACACAGTTAGCAGGGAGAGCAAATGAGATAATAAAATCTGGAACAGGCAGGAAGACACAAGACAAATGAAGATAATGATCACTCCACTGCCTTGTTAGTCATTAGAAGAAAAGTCTCTGCTGCAGAATTACTACCTGAAATGGTTATAAAGGCGAGAGGAATTTACAAACTGGTTTTATATGAAGTTTTGCATCATACTGTGTATGCTTTTGAATAATGCGTTATATGTTACTAGAGAATTGTCGAAATGTTGAAAAAGGTGATGAGCGTGCACTTGGTTGAGCTGAAGACCTGCCTCACCTTTTACGGTCGTGGAGATGATGGGCTCTTCTCCTGTGAAGACTGTTGTTTTGTCTCAGGGTCGTACCCATACACTCAAGTTTTGTTACCAGTAATGATCCTCGACATGAAGGACGGGTCTTCCATGGAACGCTGACTTCTTGGCAGACTTCGACGCAATGTTCCTTCTTCTCCTGGGTCGGCAGCCTGGGGACAAACTTGGCAGCAACACGTCTCATGTTTAACTCACACATGAGGATTGCCTGTTTTGTGTGACACACCGACAATGGCAGCACTGTTGTGAATGATAATCATGCACAAGATGTCTTCTAATGATGACGCATGTCACTGAAAACTCCTCGAACGACTCGTTGCAGCATCGCGATAAACCTGCTGAATCACGAGGAATTTTGCTCTTTATTCTAACGTGCTGTGCATGAAGAAATAGCAGCTGTGGATAGCACATGGTCAGAATAGCACCAGATGCACAGTTGGACGATGCCTTTCGGCACACTGACTTATGAAGGTTGAAAACTAGTCTTGAAACCTTTTGATAACACTGGTTTTGTCTGCAGCAGCATGGGGATGTCATGGTTGTGCTAGCAAAAGCTGCTAAACCAGCTAAAACAACACATTCGTCTTTCTTTCTGAGTCTCCCAGGCATATTTTTGCTAAAATTGCATTTATTGTTTGAATTAAAAGAGTGGTTGCACAAATACGACGACGTTTTAGCCCAAAAGGCTTGAGCAAAGACGAATCGATTCCCGCATGCGTGCCGTTTCAGAGCATGGACGCGTCCACATGATGAAAGTCAGATAAAAGTCACTTGTAATTATGAAACGTGCAAATCCAATCTGACCAAAAACAGGGAATTGATCAATGCTGCTTGTAAAGTGAAAATTAATCAGCACCTCCTTACCAATCAGATGACAGAATTTTTAACAGATTAAAAACTAGAAATTACACAAATGTGAATAATATCTACTTGTCCTTACATTTTGTATAGATTATGCTATAAATGCTTTTATAATTTAACTTGATATACTGTATTTATCGCTAGATGTTTTCTCATATTGAATGATTTCATTTATTAGTTACAAACCAATCGCATAGGAGATGACCAGGCGTGATCTTGGATTTCAGAGCGAATTGTAAGGAAAGATCCAAAGACTTTCAATTCAATTCAGTTCAGTTTTATTTGTATAGCACTGTTAACAATTGTCATTGTCGCAAAGAAGCTTTACACAATCAAACTTATGGATGTTTGTATGAAATGTGAATGTGTAAGAATCAAAATGATCAGATTGTCCCTGATGAGCAAACAGAGAGGGAGGGCTAGAATGAAACCTTGAGAGGAACCAGACTCAACAGGGAACCCATCCTCATTTGGGTGATAACGAATAGCAGGGATTGATGTGCATCATACTGTGTTTTAGGAGGCTAGAAGTTCAAGCCCAGCCATGAACTCTAACCTTCAGAGTTAGAAATGTACAAATATTTTGGACATGAGACTACGTTGTAAACAGATTGTGGGGCAATGTTGCATCACTAAGAAATCACATTAACATCCAGAAAGTTTCTTAGTGTAATATCTAATAATTAAAATATTGCTATGTTTTGTTTACCGCTAACTGATGTGGTCCATCACATCAAATCAGGTATTAAGTCGCATTTTGGGTGATTTTTGTTATGCAAATTTTCATATGCCTGGGTTAATAAGCTCTGTTTTGATAACAAGTTTATTATTGCATCACATGCAGTCTCTGAGACATGGCCAGTTTGACTTTGCATATGAGGATGGCCTTAGAAAAATGAGTTGAAATCCTATTTTTAGAATATTTAAATGAGGATTTTATGATAATGTAATAAGAAAGAGGGCACACTAGACTTCATGTTGTCTCCAGGATTTCCCTGCTACCCCTAAAATAACTTGAAAAAATAGGACCAGCTTGGATACCATTTGTTAAAGTGCTTTAAAAGAATGTTTTGGATGTTGTATTATTTTTTGGAATGTTTTATTTGAGACACTTCACCTACTGCCCTCAGCTGGCCATAGTGCAAACCTAACCTGCGTGACATAATACCTTATTTGATACGGTGGGTCTTTCCCTTGCGGTTTTCATACACCATCGTCCAATCAGCACTGAGCATTTGATTATCAACAAAGACCGCCCCTTTTCATCTTGAGTTCAATGTGTTTTTGAATTTGTTTTGAAAATTCTGCTTTGTTGATACAGTTTGAACTTTTCGGCAACTGTACATTTAAGGCTCGTTATAAGCACTCTTTTTAAAATTTGTACACTTTTAACATCAGCAGTCTGACGTCTGACGTTGGTGTTTGAAACCAGAGGTCGAGCGAGCTGGGAGTTCATTCCTTGTGTAGCTTAGTATTTTCTCAGTCCCTGGATTTGCATTACATTGTCTTTGGTGAGTCACAGTGCAAACCTCTGGCACGGGCTGTAGCTGCTCTTTCATGTCTTTGTAAGAATGGACTGTTGTGTGATGAAAAAGACAGCAGACAGAACCAAGACACGGCTCTCGCAAGAAAGAGGCAAGCTGTCAGAAATTCTGAGCCCTGCCACATGAATGAGACTTCCTAATGTCGGTAGCCTTGAGGTTTCAGGCTTTTCTTTCCATAGCAGTCTGTGTGAGCTTTGTTCCTTTGGTCTTTGCTGTCTCCTGTAGTGCAAGGCTGTCCAGGGGGGCCAAAGTGCCATGTTTACTGACAAACATTGCCTGTACCATTTCAGCAAACACCGTGTGGACGAGAGAGAGAGAGAGAGAGAGAGAATAGGGATGCGAGGACTTTGCGTAGGGAAGAGAGCAGGTGTGCAACCGAGTTTGAAAGCTGCTATGATAGTATTTTAGAGAGTAAAGCTTGCTTAGTATTCTCTTCACTGCTGTCCTTGTAGCTGTGGAATTCTGGCCTTATCTCATAGAAGTATCTCATTCATTATTTAAACTTCAGTCTTTAATAATTCCTCAAGGATATTTTGCTTGCTTTTGCTGTTTTCATTCCCCAACTGTTTCTAATCAGCAGCCCAATGTGCCTTTGATGACAGTGCAGGGATTTGGCAACCTCATGGACTCCTCTCCTTCTGCAATAACATCTCTGCCTGCGTCGATTAGCTATGCTTTTGAAAAGCCTCTGTAATATATAGTGATTGCTACATGCATGAGGCACTGCTGTTTTATATCAAATCGATATAACTAGTTTTTTCTAATATAGTGATAAATAAAGAGCCAGCTTTTGCTCGTCCTCAGAGATGAGATAATGGTGTAATATACCATGCACAGTCTAAACCTATTAAATAATTAACACATTTGAATTATAGATTTCTAAGGCTTTTATAAAAACACCAACAGAGGGCATTGTGGTTTAATAAAGTGTTTCTGTTTTCTGTTTCTTTCTTTTCTTTTTTTTTGGAAGAGCCAACGATTTTGATACTCCGAGATGCCGTCCCACATGTTTGCTTTTTTAAATTTTATTTTGATGACAAAACAAGCAAACAATCCACAGTTACCAAGACATAACAAGAAAAGGGACTACTCCAAAAATGTATGAACCCCCCCCCCCCTCCCCTCCCACACACACACACAAACACACGCAAACACACACACGTGCTCTTCCTCACTCTCGTTCTTTGTTTTATACTTTTAAGGGTCATTTATAAACTTCATTTACTGAAGTTATGCTTATTTCTTTTATAGTCCTAATATGTTATTCCAAGAAATAATCCTAATATGTATAATATATATACATATATAACCATGGTGAAGCATGGTGGTGGCAGCATGATGAACTTGTGGTTGTATTTAAGGTGCCTTAGCTGGATTTACCTTCTAGCATGACAATAACCCAAAGCACAAGTTCAAGTAAACAATAGAACAGCTTCAGAACAAAAAGAAAAGAAAAACAAGTTTTTGCAATGGCCCAGTCAAAAGGGCAGTGTGCACAGATTTCCTTACAAGTTTACAGCTCTGGAGTGTTTCTCATGGAAGAGGGGAATACCATTTTCAAATCAAGATGTTCTATGTGTTAGTAAACTCTTACCATGTGAGGCATAATATTCTTTAATAGTGTGAGTTAAGGAGTCCTGAATCATTTTGAACATTTCTAAACGTTTTTTTGATTCACTAAAAATGTATGTTGGTTGCTATCACATCAAAAGTGGACCAAGATCTGTTATGATTTATACTGGCTTTCTTTTTCACATGGAAAAAAAACCCCTGTAATTTTGAACAGGGGTGTGTTGATATGTATATGCACATTAGTCAGACATATGATTCAGATCATCCAACAAGTTTAAATATTACACAAAGATAATCTGAGCAAAATGTCTTATTGTTTCTAAATGATGATTTCATTTACAGAGAGAAATTGCTGTCCAAACCTGCCTGGCCCTATGTGAAAAAATAATTACCCCATAACCTAATAAGTGGTTGTGCCACCCTTGGCGGCAATAACTGCAATCAAGCGTTTGTGACAACTGGCAATGCATGTTTTGGAGGAATTTTGGCCGCTATTCTTAGCAGAATTGTTTTAATTTAGCCACATTGGAGAGTTTTCATGCATGAATAGCCTGTTTAAGGACCTCAATTGGATTTAAGTCCAGACTTTGACTAGGCCACTTAAAAAACTTATTTTTTTGTTAGCCATTCAGAGGTAGAGATTCAAGATTCAAAATTCCAAGGTGCTTTTTGACATGACAAATATTTGTATTGCCAAAGCTTAGAATTAAGGCACAAGAAAATAATGGCAGTAAAAAAACAAAACAGTATAGAAAGAGTATTAATAAATAAATGTATATAAAAGAGTAGAGACATTTATTCAAAGATAAAGTAACTCTCGTGAACATTATTTAAAAAAAGCATATATACAGTACATATATAGTTTATACATATATAATAATAATAATAATTATTATTATTATTATTATTATTATTATTATTATTATTATTATAACTGTGATTAGTGTGTATTTGTTTGTGTGTGCATATATGTGTGTGTGTGTGTGTGTGTGTGTGTGTGTGTGTGTGTGTGTGTGTGTGTGATGTGGTGTAGTGCGGTCACCTGCTGTCTCTCACCTGATATATGTGTATTGTACTGCTAGTGTACTTGCTGCTAGTGGGGCAGTTTGTCAGGGTTGGGAGGCAGTTGAAGTTGGGGATGAATTTTTTATTTATTTATTGTGAATATGGTGATATTTTGGGCATTCAGTGAAGAAGTGCATCTCTTTCTCTATTTTGTTGAGCGTGCACCGCTGCTCAGGTAGAGATTTTCTGGTAGACTAGGTAGACTCTGGTAGGCTACACACTCTGCTTCAGGTAGAGATTTTCTAGTAGATTCAAGGTTCCATCAATTATGGGAAGTTGTTAAGGTACTGAAGCTACAAAGCAACCCCAGACCATCATTTTGATCAGCAGTGGCTTTCCTCTTGGAACTCTCCCATGGATGCCATTTTTCATCAGTCTCTTCCTTATTATTGAATCATGAACGCTGGACATTAGATGTTGTTCTGGATTTTTTTCTGGGTTCCTGAGATGGTGCACCACCGTTCCAAGTTTTCTACATTTGTGGATAATGGCTCTCACTGATCATTCATGATTTAACAAAATGGGGGGGGGGGGGATTACTTTTTCACATAGGGACAGGAAGCATTTGTATTTAATTAAGTTATCTTTGTGGAATATTAAAATTTGTTTGATGATCTGAATCATTTAAGTGTGACAAATGTGCAAAAATGTAGTACCTAGTATCTACCTACATACCTCTTACTGCAGGAATACACTCTAAATGGGTTGTCGGCCCACCAAAATCCATCATGCATGTGTACACATATGTATGCATATTTAAACAGTCCACTGTAACATGAGGACAGACAAAGCCGAACAAAAAAAAACAACAAAAAAACAAACAAACAAAAAAAAATCAGGAACAGATCATCACAAACCATCACAAAATATACAAAGACGAATGTGGAGATTACACACTAAAAAATGCTGGGTTGTTTTTACTACCCAAACGCTGGGTTGCCTCTGTTGTGTAATTTTTCTGGGTTATTTACAAGGAATTGGGTACTTTTTGTTTAACCCAGCTTGTTGGGTTGGAGTTACAGCTAACATCACAGACAAGACCGCCCCTCCCCCGAAGTTCACAGGTGTATTCAGTGGCTGTGTCAGCTTGTGTCTTTTTTTTTTGGTCTTCCTCCTCACGCATTTAAGTGGAAATGTAAACGCTAACTATAAGGTCTATATACACACTTTCACTCACCTATGACTGAATTTGCTCACTGTATGTAACATTTATTACTGCTTCCATGTTAACGTTACACTCAAATTTTCAGCCTGGTCTGTGCTATAGCATGCTAGTTTATCTGACAATGGCTGCTAACTAGCCAAACCAAAGAACCAAACAACCTGTGTATGAAAGAAAATGTCTGAGCTTTTTAGCTTTCTTTGTAGATGCTTGCAGGTTGTATGAAGATGGTGAAGTGATGAATGAAAGCTAAACTGTTAACTGTAGTGCCAGCATGACACTAGCTTTTAGCTAGGTTGCTAGCGTTAGCAATCACATATAAAAAGCTGAGGCCTTACAAAACACTAATCTTCTTACAAATACGCATACTAGCCAACCGTCTCGATTTTTCCATAAACTTTTACTTTCTTTAATTTCTTTCTTTCTAAGGTTGGAACCGACACCGTGGAATATCTCCAGCCGGCTGAAGTGTCCAGGCCGAGCCCCTACATCCTGATGTTGGGAGATGATGACCAGCGCTGCTCTCAGGCATTAGTGCTTCTCAGTAATAGTATCGTAATGATGTCGCTGTTGAACTCGTTTTGTATCATCTGATCTTGTGCTTTTGAAAAATAAATATAAATATTTTTTATATGATTTCTACATCTAATTGGGTGTTTATTGCGTATATGTATGGTTTGCAAAACTTAGAGTTTTTTTTATATATATTTTTTTGTAATAGACCAGTATATCAAAGTAATTTAACTGTTTAAACTGTTTTACCCATAGACATGTAAAACATAAAAATAATAATAACCTATTTGTGAGGTAGAATTAACCCAACATTATAGTTAAATATGATCTATCATTTGGATTGAATATTTTACCCATTTTGCTGGGTTAAATTAACCCAGCATGTAGTTGATCCAATATTTATCCAGCATTTTTTAGGGTGTAGGATAGAATGGGGAACCAGGAGCTATAAGACAAAGAATCCTTTACTACACAAAGAATTGAGGAGTATATGTACAAAATTGTGTAATTGTAAGCAGTTACCGTATAACAAAGAAGGCAAAAATAAAATGACATATTTTTAATATCCAGAATTTTAATCAAATTTTAATTTAGCTTAACACCTACCAATAAAGTACTCCAGGAGCACCCTGACTGGGTGTAAATGGTCTTTCCAACTCGAAAGCAATTATACAGACCACCCTTAGTGCTGATTGTGTTTATGAATATCTGGGTAATAAAATAAACAAAGACCACAACACTGACTCCCCAAACACAACCACATTCAAATGAACATAATTATGTGTTTTGACTCAGTGCAGCATGAGCTGAATTCTATTAATCCAAATCCGTGTGGATAGCGATGGTTAGTATGCAAAATAACATTATACACAATGAACCAAGCCATGCCATGAGCCCTTTGATGTGATACAGATCGGATCCTGGATCTGCAGATACGCTCACAGATGTAATGGGTGTATTTCATTTATGTTGGACAAACATTTTTCATGTTTGTTTTTGATGGCAGAGGTTCTGTGTTGCTCGAATGAGATGATGATTTGCACCGTACTGTTAGCTTGGGTCAATTTGTTCTGCTCTGAGCGGCAAATAAAAAGTTAGCCAGGTCTGATATGGTACGATAAAGAAGTTTAGCTGAAACTTCGGGGCAGCTAGCTGAAAGATACATGTCCAGACCATCTACAGTAAATCATACCTTGATCACCATGACCTCAATCCCAGTTGAATTACTCAAGTCCAATACTACTGTCTTGGGTAGTCCGGATAGTCATTTGATATATTTGATTTTGTGCAGGGAAGGAACATGAAACTATCAAAGCTTCAATATATGTCTGCAAGTGGGAGTTCATGTGCAGCTCTGGGAGCACCGCAGCTCTGTAGGAGCACGATAGCTCTGCTATCTAGGTCTCAAATCCGATGCCATGCTCATTCCACAGGCACTGCTGGAGCTTGCTATAAGCTGTACCTGCTTTAACTAATCAACCCGCACACTGCACCACATTCCAATCGAGAGCCAAAGCACTGCTTGAGTTGACCCACCATTCCTCCCGAGACATAAAGACTCGTTTATATCTTGAAACCAAGGTTGTGAAATGAACTAAATAGATTTGGACACTTAATGCAGGATGGAACCCTCAACTTGAAGAGATGGCCAGTCCTAAAGAATTTGCATCTAAGACAAAACACAGGTGAGCATGTGATCTAAAACATTTGTCACTTATTACAGGATCTACATACTGTATAACTCCAGCTGTTTAACAGAGGCTATAAATTAAAATTGGGTATGTCAAATCCTTTTCGTGTACTCACTTACTGCATTCAAACTAGAATTTTATTGCACTTTTTTTTTTTTGCATTTAGTGGTCATCTTACACAGCAGGAAGTTTAAACCAGAACTTTTAAATTTGGAGATTGTCCCTGCTGTGGTTGCTTCGTTGCAGGTCAGCGACACTGCAATTTGTCATAGACGTGTGAAGAAGTGCTCTGTCACTATGCACCGAAGATCTAAAACACATTACCTATAATCATTCATCAGGCTCTATCTTTCGCTGAATTAAAAAAGAACAAAAAGAACACTTTCATCTAACTTCAATTATTTATCTTACTTTTCCTGAGTTTAAGGAAGTTTGTTATTTATTACGTATATTGTATTATTATTATTATTTTTTTTTATTATACAAATTTTATTCGGCGGCAAGGTGGTGCCGCACTGTGGTCTTGCACCTCCAGGGTCAAAGTTCATGTCCAGTCTTCTGGTCTGTTTCCCCGTGCGTGGTGAGGTTACATCGGTTTCATGCTACAGTCCAAACATAAGGCTAAGAAGCATTTACCAATTGCCATAGTTCTCTCTGTGTGTGTGTGTGTGTGTGTGTGTGTGTGTGTGTGTGTGTGTGTGTGTGTGTGTGTGTGTGTGTGTGTGTGTGTGTGTGCCTTATAAATGGACTGACACCCTGACCCTGCCCAGCACTCGTGACCCTGTAAAGGATAAGTTCTCTGAATAAGTTTTATATCCTACTTTTTATTATTATTACAGATGTTTGGACAGTCTTGGTAGTGATGGGAAGTCCAGGTCTGTTTGGAGAGTCGGTTCTTTTAGCTTGGCCCACTCTTCCAAAATGCATCCACATATTACTGCGTTTCCTGCTGGCACTTACTTTTGCATCTTATGAACAGAAAAAAAGAAGAGGGGGGAAAAAAATGCTTCGGTCATTCATTTTAAAGAGCCGGTTCTAAGAGCCGTAATCATTCACGACCGGCACTGCACCTTCCAATCAGTAGGTCAATGCCTTAACCACTGAGCCACCCCTGAGTAAATCAAACCTGTTTGTCTGGTGCATCCCATGGTTGCCCGATTAGATTGTGGTCTGGTGAGTTTGGTGGCCAAGTTGTCATCCTTGGGCTCTTTGCCTGCTGTATGTAATTGACAATCAATGCTAATGTGTTACGTGGTGTTACTTTTATGGCTCATTGGTGTACAGTTTCACTTATTTTCCACGTTTTGCTTCGCTTCAAATCAATATTTCTCCTTTTCCTCTCGCTGTTGCTCTCATTATCACCGTTTTCACTCCACTTGGGAGCCAGTAATATTTTTTGAAAAAAGAAATTAAACAGAGACAACTCTACAACACTCAAGAGACATGTGAGCTCTTTGTGCACAAGGGATACATGCATTGTGTATAGGAAGCTGTTGTGTTCATCCGCTCCATTGATTGTGATTTCTGCACACTGTTATGAACTCGAAGGTTCCCTGGAAGGTTTTGCTGTCCGACAGTGTGTAAACAGACATCAGTCAGCATAAATGCTATAAATAAAGTAGACATTCTGCTGTTTAGAGGTAATACTTGCAAAAATTGTGCCCGGTACAGTTCATTGAACACTATACCAATATGATTTAATCAATCAATTTAAGGAAGGTTACAACCTAATTTTACGTCATCATAGAGGTTTGAGGTTTTTGCTGGGATTTGAGTCATCAATCTTAAAGGCCACTAATCCTTCAGTACCTCATGATCAAAGAATTTTGTTCCAATGTACAATTTTGTCTTTGGTTTTTGTAAAAACAAGCCTGGCACTTGTAAATAAAATGAAAATCACATAGCTTTCTTGTTTGCACTTCACATTCATAACTCAAGGTTAATGTTAGAGACGGGGTTCCTTTTTCATATAGAGATTTCTATCATCGTCTCGAATTGCTCTGAGTGCACAACAGACAGCAAGCACATCTGTTCATTTCCTGTTCCTTCCATTCTTCACATTCTTCATGTTGTGTGTGTGTGTGTGTGTGTGTATATATATATATATATATATATATATATATATATATATATATATATATATATATATATATCCTTCCAATTTCTTTAGTGTAGGTGCTCTTATCCCTGAGGGAAAAGACTGAACAGACACACTTCGTTTCTTTTTAGTTTCTCATTACTCTAACATAATCCATGTTTGTTTTGTAATAGACTTTGTGAAATCAGGTGCTCTCATTTACTCGTCCTTGCCTCGCCTCATCACGTCGCACTGCTTTTACATTTTCTGATTTGACAGAATCGTATTACAGTCAGGGAAAAAATGTGATTAAGATGTTATTTTATGATAGCGCAGGTTATTTCTTGTTAATAAACAGCAGGCTGGATCATTTTTATATCATGGCATTTCTTTTTAATACTATATTGTGTTTTTTTTTTTTTTTTCCCACATAGGATGAACCAGAGTTTGTTTCAAAAGCTGAACTTATGAGAAACTCCCAGTGAAAAATCCATTGGCAAAAATGAACTCACTCCATCAAGAGCCTGATTTACTTGACGTTGTCACTTTGTGGGATGTTTAAACTAAGTCATCTAGGCTGATTGCCACTATTGATTGCTCTGTTAGTACACATCGACAGCTCATAGTCTAAGAGGAATTGTAAAATCAAACTTCATCAGGCGGCGTGTCAGTTATTTATTGGTGCCTAAAACAAGGACCAAACAGGAAGGTGAAAAGGAGAGGTTGTAAGCTAGTGGCACAATTGTGTGTGGTATATATACATGTATGTAAACACTCAAAATTATGGCATACGGTATACTGTATGTTACAGCATCTTGTTCCAAAGGTAACCGGAATTGGGTGGGATACATTAGGCAGCAAGTGCACATTTTGCCCCTGAAGCTGATGTGTTGGAGGCAGAAAAAATGGGCAACTTCGCCAAGAATTTCGCCAACTTTGACAGGCGACAGGGACAGGGGTCATGGGCAGCCAAGGCACATGGGGAGTGAAGGCTGGCCCATGTAGGCCGATCCAATAGAAGTGCTGCAGAAAAGGATGAAAAGGCTAATGTGAATTCTCATAGCGAGGTGTCAGAACACACAATGCATTGCTGTTTTGGTTGTAGAAGATGTGCGTTGCTACTCACTATTAGGCTGATGGTCATTATATTATCGCTGATCAGTGTGTATATAAAATGACCGGACAGGTTCCTATTCTGGAACCCAGTATGTTTTTCCACTGGTGTGGTACTTCCATCTTAAGTTTTGATGTATAGTGGATTCTAAAATGCTACTCTGTTCATCATGATTGTAACCAGTGCTTATTTGAGTCATCCGGTCTCCTCACTATAAACTTCACAACAACACCCCTTTAAACCCCTGCCATGCTGTTGTGGAGAATTAATCAACATTTTGACAACTTTCGGCCGTTCTAAATAAGAAATTATAGTGTCAGAAATTAAAACATGTCAGAAACCACTTTTCAGTAGGCTTGTCATTAAGGTTGGTGGTGCTGGTGGCTCCCACCATCCTTGCTGTCTGTTTAGAGCTCATCATGAATAAGTGATGAAATGGTAATAAGAGGCAGCAGAACCTTTTTTTCCCAGAGACTTCTTGGCAGGAGATCAGGGACTCGTCTGTATTAAAATGCAGTAACAGTATATCAGGTCAGGTCCCTACTGCCTTCAGATTTTTTTACTCTGTTCATCTATGAGGTTTTTGCCTTGCACAGATGTAGGGACAGGAACATCTCTACAAGTGTATACAGCTGTGATTGGATTCTGTTACACAAGGCTTTGTCCAAGTTTGGGATCATTGCCCACATTCTGGGCAAGAGAAGCCCACCGCCAGTGGACGGGCGGAACAAATCGAGAGCGGGAATGTGGAGGCAGATGGAGCTTCTGGCTGTTTTACAACCCTAAAGTGACTGTGGGACATTTAGTCTTTAATATAGTGCAATTCCATCAGTGAGATGAGAGAGTAATGTGAAGGTGCAGACGTGTATTACCTTCTACCTGCTGAGATGTGCAGCCTAGGGACAGAGCCATCATCATAATTAACGCTTTATTCTTAAAAAAAAAAAAAAAAAAAATCCAAAATGTGGGTTTAAATCTCACTTGCGTGTGCTTTGGTATATTTTGAACAGAGCCTTGGCTCGAGGCCAGCATTTCCCCTGAATATGTGAGCATTTTGAAAGAAAAAGACTTTAGAATACTTTTCAATTAGCTGCTTCAGAGTATAAGCAAACGAGTTTAATCTATTGAAGTGTACTGGCCTAATTCTCACAAGGCCACAAACAGCACACTCTTTCTACCCTTTACCGTTACTCAGACGCTTTCAAAAATAACGATCTAACCTTCAATTAGACCCAAATCTCATCAATTATGAACACATCAATGGAGGACAAAGTAAAACTAGAAATTCTATAGACGTCTGTTCAGGAAATGGACTCAATTGGCTGCTATTTAGGACTAAATATTTTAGGAAAGGACATAATTGGATCTCCTAAGACCATTTTATAGCTGTCCTTCGCGTCTGAATGATAGAAATGGACGCTTTTATTTTCTTGAGTGCTCTATCTAGTTGAACGGATCCATTTTAAAACCTTTACTTACCAAATTGCGTACAGCCTTTATATGAATGTTCATTGTGTCAATGATGGTAACACAGTCAACTGACATGCTGGAAGGGAGTGTGGGAGATCTTCGGGCGTGTCCATATTTACTCGAAGCACTGTAGTCTTTGGCTGAGTTCCTGCCAAATGAATAGAAGTTATATGACATATATTTACATGTAATCATTTAATAAATCACTCTCACTCACTCATCATCTATACAGCTTTATACTGTATTCAGGGTCACGGGGGGCCTGGAGCCTATCCCAGGAGACTTCGGGCACATGGCAGGGTACACCCTGGACAGGGTGCCAATCCATCGCAGGGCACACAGACATACACACTCACGCACTACGGGCAATTTGGGAACGCCAATTAGCCTAACCTACATGTCTATGGACTGTGGGAGGAAACCGGAGTACCCGAGGAAACCCACCAAGCACGGGGAGAACATGCAAACTCCATGCACACAGAGACGGGAATCGAGCCTGGCCGGGGACCCTGGCGGTGCAAGGCGACAGCGCTAACCACTACACCACCGTGCCGCCTTCGCATTTAATAAATGCGAGATTAATTTAGTAAAAGGTTAGACATGAATCGTAGGTTTATTCCAGTGACCAAATTATCACTGTTTCTCCAAACACATTCAAAACATTTATGGTGAAATGGTGACAGACAGAGTAAAATAGGTGCCTTGTACCGTACCTCTGTAATGTCGGGACACATAATGGTTTGCCTTTATATAGCTGGTAACTTCAGGTCAGTGATGTCAATATTTATCACGGGAAAGTTGCAATTATTCACAGCAGGGATACGCAGCTGAATTGATTTTTCTGGGATTTTTCCGAAACAGATTACTAAAATCACCTGGGTGTACAGTAAGTTCACACCTCTGGGATTGATTAGATTTTTCATGAGTTATAGTATCAGAGATTAAACCAGGCTTTAAACCAGGGACAGATAATGCAGAGTGAGGAGACAAATCATGCATTTTGATTTGCTGTCAAATGTAATATGATGTAACAGAAAGACAAGAGGAAAATATGGATTAAAAGAATTAATAAATGTATGAACACATTTCCTGAAACATATACTGCCAAAAGCGACTACACTTCTAATAAAATTAATTAATTCTTCTCAAAGCATGAGCTAAAGTGTCTTTGTTCTGGGTAAACACTGCAATGTGTGTGTAACTCTCATGCAACTGCTGAACGGTGCTTAGGGGGATTTTCACATTGCCAAATTTTTGCAAGAGTCCTGAAATAAAGTCCTTGAGAGCTCTTGATCGCTCAAATACGTGACATCTTATGGCTTTAATTACGATGAAACAAACTTACAGGTATGTTGTAGTCACCAAGGAATTCACTACAAACCGTAGCTTACTCATGCTCACCCGTCACATACTATCGAATAACTTCTTACCTACTGTAACTACTACATTGTTAGGTGTTGTCAAGATGTCTCCTTTATTAACAGCAACCTGGATACCTGTGCACTAAGGGTTACCATACTAGGTGTAATATCTGTTAGAGCAGGGTAGTAGTCTAGCGCGCAGTGTGGGATTTAGCTGTGGCTTTAGGATCTACTGTATTAGAGCAGTTTTAGTGCAGGGTTGGATTTAGCCAAGGATTTTACATCGGTTAGAGCGTACTACAGTATTTAGTAGTTTATTGCATTCCAGTAGTGACACCTCAAAGCTGTCCACCTCGAGCATTAATCAAGGAATTTGACATACTGTATTTTTGGACTCCATTATGAAGTCTACGAACCACTTGCAACCCACTACAAACCTCCTTTTAAATAAATTATGAACTATTAAGATGTTTTAGTTGACAACTACATTTCAAATGATCTGCTTTCCTTCTCTACCCCTAGGATTTCTCCTGCACTGGCACAGTAGGTGCCAAAGTCAGACCCTTGGATTGTTTATGATCTTGACATCACACTGCTTCAGAATCAGATTCAGGATGTACAGGATGAAGGAAAAGACTATAGTTATGTGAAGTATAGTATTAAATCATCGCTACACCCGCTTACCTCCGAGCAAAAATAACCGGCATAACTTGATTAACAAAAAGGTTTCAAGTCTGTGTTTTTTAATACAAGAATTATCTCAAAGAACAGCTCGCTAGAGAGAGAGAGATACACATTAGATTAATGAGCACATTATCATAATAACAGCTAAATCTGCGACACGGTGGAAGTGTTATTAAAAATTGAATAAGATGTTCAGAAAGAAATATGTTGTTCTAGTTGTTGTGCGACGATGCATAGTGAAGTGCAACAGTTTGTATTCCCAATGGTTTCTCCGTTATAAAAAAAAAAAAAAAAAAAAAAACATAGTAAAATGTATGTCTGTTTCACAATTTAACAACAAAACAATCTAATTCCCAAAAGTTAAACATGAAAATAAACACAATGCTGAAAATATTTTTTCAGGTCACACACAGGATTTGAAGAATCATATTATAAGCTGCACTTAAGAAACAAAACAGGCAAAAATCAATATCAAATATTTTGATAGATTTCTTTTTTAATTAATATAAACCGTTTACACCATAGCGCTGTTGAATTATTAGATCTGATTGGTTAGAAGGTGTTGATTAATTTTTCTTATCACAGCAGGCCTGACAGTACATCTGTCTACAGATTACAGTTTTTTTTTTTTTTTTTTTCACAGTCTTGTAAAACTTTAACATTGCAACAACATGGACCAAAATTTTGGATCCATAAGCATTTTCTGTCATGAAATTTCATATGGTTGAACTAAAGGATCAAACAATATCAATTCTGATCAAATTTAAATTATCAGGCACTCGCAGATAGAAAAGTGCCACCAAGTCAGAGTCCAAGACTTGCTGTAAATTATATATTTTTTTACTAAATACATTCTGACTTTTGGACCACTTTGTATATTAACAACTAATTCACAGGGATGTGTATCTGATGACTTGTACCATTAACTGTAACTATAAACCAAAACTGTAATTATACTGTATATGGTGTTCTGGGAAAAAGATGCTGATTGGCCTCAGGCTGCATAACACCACATTCTTTCCTTGCAATGGCATAACCCCATACATCCACCCCCCCCCCCCCACTTTTTTTTTTTTACTACTTATTAAATTTTGTCCTGTGGGTATGTAAACTGTACACCGGTTGAAAAGCTTGGCACTTCAGAGTACGAGGGGAAATCTTTCACTACTAAGAACTTTGACTTTACCTTATAGGCATGTTTTAATATTAATAAGAGAATCCCATACACCTGAAACTGGAGTCACAGCTTTGGCGCATTTGGTGTGTAGTTGTGAAGCAGTGTGTGCTGTTGTGTAGCTAAACTCTCGAAGGCCTTGCATCAAGAACGCGAGCTCTTCATGTGATTGTTTGTGCCACAGGGAGGCAGCGAATTGATCTCAGTAGGGAAGAACCACGGGATGTTCTAGACCCGGTAAAACAAGGTCGACTTTTTAGGATTATTATGATGTTGTGTTACTCTGAGAGATTTCTCTCCTGAGCACGGACACAGAAAGGGTTAAAAAACTATCGGGTTGAACTTGGGAACTTGGGGAAATTGGGTAGAACCTGACATTAAATTTAAATTATTATTGGTCAACCTTACAATATTAGTATTTTTTTAATCCAACGTGTTCCAGCATGATGACGCCCATATGCACAAACCGAGCTCCATGTAGACAGGGTGCGTTAAGGTTGATGAAGGGGGACGAACTCCCCTGTGTCCTGACTGAACTCAAGCCACCTGAACAGCAAAGGAATGGACTGGTACCGGAGACTCCTCAACATCTCACCAGCTCACTAATACCCTCGTGTCTGAATGAACACAACTCCCCAGAGTTATACTAAAACAAAATCTAGTGGTAAGCCTTCTCGGACGACTGGAGCGCATTATAACCTCAAAAGGGGAATAAAGCTTGAATGGGATGTTTAATGTTCACATATGATTGTGATGTTCAGGTAATGCTTCAAATTTGACTTTTTGTCAAATAGCGTATACTGTATATTGCAGCATAGTTATTACAGCGACTTCAAATTGGTCTGAAATTGAAGGGATCGACTTGGACGAATCTAACGTTGAAATGTACATCCCAGTACACTTTGGCTAATGATAATGTTGCAAGCCCCAGGCAATCAGAATCCTGTTTCTGCACATCGGATGGATCCGTGTCACTGATCAGTGCAATTACTGTCTCTCGGTGCTGAGCCGTTTTCTGCGCTTTGCTCCCACTGTGGCTGCTGTAATTGTCTGATGCTAATTGTTTGTACACAGGCCTGCGTCTTCTCTGTATTAATAATGATAGCGGATATTTAGTTGATTCGTTTGAGTTCGTTTCGATGTTGATGAATGAGGCACTCCACAGAAATGAAACACAAATTATTTTTTAATCATCCTTAACGATACCCAGTAATATTAATGAATATTAATAAAGCATGTAATTTCAGATAATGATTCACATTAACACGCCAACCAAGTTACACACACACAAAAAAAAAAAAAAACAGATCTAACAGAACGTGTTACTGCTTTACCAATCTATTTAAATGTGTGAATGTTTGCTCAAGAACAAAAATGTTCACTGAATATGTACTAATTTTATTTTGTGATTTGTGTATGTATATGTTGGATATGCAGTTTATGATGTCCATAAAAGTGCATAAGTGGCAAAGCAAAATATCAATGAATGTAATAATTATAGATTCCATATCACCATATTCACTGTTTGCATGTCATCCCTGCTGTACCATCCTGTCACCTGTTAAGTGTACTTAAGCCCATTAAATATTTTTCTCTGTCTTTACAATGTCTTGTTTCATTTTAGTACAGAGTAGAGTCCTAGCAATTTGTATTTTTTCTGTATTGCCATTTGCTAGCTCCTTAGATATGTACCCACTTGTGCCTGTTTTGATGGGGAGTTATTTCTTTTGGAGCCCTTTGCAGTCGTTCCCATGAACATTCAGTGAGTGGAACGCCTGATCTTTGTAAACTGACATATAACTTCTGGCAAAGACGAAGCTGTCAGTGGGAACTATACACACAATCATTCATAATCACCACTTGCACATTACAGGAGCTCAGCTGAGACATATGGCTGCAACCCCCCCCCCCCCACCCCCCGACCTCGCTTGAAGCCTTTTCCACATGTTTGGGCCATTACAGGAATTCCTGGGAGGCCAGTGTTTCAGAAGCTGGTGATTGGGTGTACTGAGAAAACTACACCTTGATGGTGTCCAAGCACTAGTGAAAAGCAGGGATAAGTGCATTAGTGAAGCAGGGAATTATACGGAGAAATAAAGGGTGTTTTTTTCTCTCTTAACCGCATTCAGTTATTCTGCACAATGAAAAAAAAATCCGCTTTGATTTGCATGCTTGCTGAATTATTTCCATTTCCATTTGTACAAATTTCTTGTGTTGTATATTTATATATTGGCACGTAGAACATTAAAAAAAAAAAACAGACATGCTACTTTTTTTGCAGATTTTTTTTACATGTTCCCCTCCCAAATTATGCACAAAATGTCTGTATATTTGTTTCATTCAATTAATCCAATTGTTGTATTTATTCTGTACTATCTTAAATATCTAGAGGTTTGGTGCACATTCCTGTATGTAATGTTAGTGCTTTTTCAGTGTTTTTTTTTTTAAACAGTCGCTTGTACATATCAATACTGTAAGTGTGTTACATATTCTATGGCTTCACACTATAGTGCCACGTCAATAATTCATTGTGGCTATCAGCCGTTCACCCTCCCGCACACAATATTGATCAAGGTTCACACACTCTTTTACTCAAGCACCATGGGATAATCACCCCCTTTCCCGAAAGCATAAACCCAACTGTAAGGTGTAATTTATTCAAACCTCATCACTTTCCCTACTGACAACATAAATTTTTTTTTTTAAAAAAAACAAGCCAGTAGGGCATTTATTTGTTGTATATTTGTGGGCTGAAAACTGGGATAATATTTCCCATCCTGGTGTAGAATGCATCCAGACCCAGTTCCTGAAAGCAATCATCACTGTTTCTCTCTCTCTCTCTCTCTCTCCTCCAAACACACACATAGGCACCAAATACAAGGCTGAGATGGCCTTGGGGAAAAAAAAGGTAATGTTTTTTTTCCCCACTCCATCATACCTACATTGGCATTTCCAATATCTATCACCAATTCAGCAGCCACTAGTATTTGCTTTTCGTCCCCGTGTTATTTTTGTATCTTGACTCTTGCCCTTACAGAATTATTGTTTTTCATTAAATGACACCATAATGAAGACTTGGGAATGAATTAAGTAAAACCAAAACCTTGTGCAGTTCTTCTTATGCTTGGTGCTGTGCTTTACTCTGTGTACTCCGGTTTCCCTCCCATAATCCAAAATCACGAGTTACCTTGTCGACTGATTGACATTTCCAAATTGCCTGTAGATTAGCACTGGTTGCACTAAGGTAGGCACAACCAGTGAATTTGATTCAGGTCTCGCTAGAATTTGTGAATCAGGTCTCGCTAACCTTACTCGCTCTTGTCGATTTCTTCTTTACAACATCAGAAGAATCAGCTCAATTCTTTCTCCACGGGCAACTCAGGTGCTTGTTCAGTCCCTTGTTATTTCAAGACTGGACTACTGCTACTCACCCCTGGCAGGTCTGCCTCGGTCCAACATTCGTCCTCTGCAGCTGATCCAGAATGCAGCCGGCATGTCTCTTTTTCAAGAGCACCACCGCACTTCTCCGCTCCCTGCACTGGCTTCCTGTAGCTGCTCGCATCAAATTCAAAACCCTGATGCTCACCTACAAAGCTAAAATGGCCCAGCACCCACTTACCTCTCTAATCACACCACACACTGCACCACATTGCCTCCGATGCTCCAGCACTGCTCGCCTTGTTCCACCACTTCTCAGGGGCCGAGGAAGACATTCATCCAGAAGAACATTCTCTAGATGTCCATACAGCAGAGACTTTGACGACTCAAGACGTATCTGTTTCTTCAATACTTGGAATTAATCCTCTTGTCCCACCCACCTCCCCCTTCCAAAAAAAAAAAACAAAAACAAAAATCTTTGAATTACAGTCAGAACTGCTGTCAGAGCAGCTATAATAGAAATGAATTAACACTTCCTGACCAATCAGAAATGAGAAACCAATTTTGAGCCAAATCTACTTTCAATATAGTAGAAATTAAGCATTAAAATCTAACAGTCATTGCAGTAGATATTCTGTGGATTGAAAGTGCTGTATACAGTAGGTTTGGGAAATACTTTTTTGAGATTTATAATGGTTCAAGTTTCAATTGTCTGTTGTGCTGCTTTGGTAAATGTGGCCAGAATTCAGTGCAATTAAAGATGGGAGAAAGCCGATGGGACAGACTTTGGCCCATTGCAACTTGTGGGATTCGAACTGCTGGGACCTAAACATCACATTTTACCCTGTGACATCTCTTTCAACCTCTAATTGGATTTCCACTTTCACTGTATGTGGCACTTAAAATGCCAGAATAAGTATTAGCACTCCTGCCTGTGCAGTAAGTTATCTAACTGCTTATACCAAGAGTAACATGGTCGACACGGCAGCAGACAAAAAGGCCATTCTTGGCTTTCTATTGTGTTGCGAAGGTAATAATCAGAGTGATCCCTATGTGGAGGCACCCTGCCTCAAGAAATTGCTTTAAGAACAGCTCTCACAGCAAAACCAAATAATGCACAAAAGCTCCTACAGAAGCTCCCCCTGTCGCTTAGCACCAGGTCAATGCAGCTTGTTCTAACAAAAAGTACATTAGGCACAGGATGCTTATCTTCATTATGTCTTCTTGGAAAGAGACCATTCTTTTACATCATAAAAAAAATAATGCCTCCTTCGCATGTACACAGGATTGAAACGTTTCGCGTGTCTGTTGATAATAATGTTGAAATCAATTCACTTAGATCAGTGAGGTTGACTGTGGCTGAGGGCTGACTATGTGACCTCGGTCATGTCTTTCAGCTTGTTTAATCCCTGCAGGTTCAGAGGTGTTTGGTATACTGTAAGTGAAAAGCGATATTTGTAGCCTCATTTCAGTCCTCTCCTCATGGTCACGCCCACAATACATGCAATATGAGTCTCAGGAAACATAAGCATTAATTTACACTGTACATTTACAAACGTACGTCTTTTGATTGTGCAAAGCTGCTTTGCGACAATGGCAATTGTTAAAAGTATTGTATTGCTATACAAATAAAATTGAAATTGAAATTGGTTACGCAATCAATCAATTATCAATTGCATAACAAAATTTCTGATGACTGAATGCAGCATCAAAATTCCACAATAAAGTTTATTGTCAATTTATTGTCAAGCAAAGCAGAATTGAACTTTAAGATAATAATTTCATCTCCTCAGCTCGATATAATATCCAGCATAAAATAAAGACAGGAAATTTCTGCCTTATACCAGGACTGCTTTCCAGTATTTGTGATATTCATGATAATGCTAATGTTAGTTAACTTTATTAACTTTTTTTTAGTTAATAAAAACAACCAAAAGAAATTCAAGAATTTTACAGTGAATGTGTATTTCAACATGTTTTGCAATGAATTTCATTAAATACATGTAAAAATTCTATGTACAGTATAATTAAGCAATATCACATGAAACTACTGCTGATGTACCGAATATCAGAATGGCAGTGATGCGGCCATATAGGCACAAGGGTGCAGCCCGAGTACTCAAGATATCGCAGCCATGCTGATATTGAGTGTGATATTGTCACATAACCATTAATTAATATCAACAGATATTGATTTGTTTGTTTATTTAAACACTTTCTTTGCTCCAACAGTGTGTTTCCTTCTGTGCCTGGTGGAACCAAAATGCGCAAGTGTTTCTTTAACAGAAAAGAAAGTAGGTTTACATATACTGTACCAGACACATATAGTTGAATGTCTTAGTGCTGTTACTGGCTATTATCAGCACTCATGAAATGCCTCTTACCTAATCAAATTACTCAGTCGGACGTAACTGTTGTGTAATACAACTTGACCATGATGAAGTTAATACAAAATGACTATCCCTTGTGACATGGAAAAGGAAATGAGGAAATCTGATGCAGAAAATAAAAACACTTTTCTTCACTGGTGATATATTTTGGTTTATCTTTCTGTTTACCTTTGTCTTGGTTCTGCTTGGTTCATGATTAATAAAGTAACATTAAAAATCTTTTGTGAATCTTTAACATTATAAAATCTGATGTATGTGATGCCATGCCCTTAAACCATAGCAACAGTTTTTAATACTGTTCACTAACTCATAAATAACTGGGCAGGAACCACGAAGGAACAAATGAGTAGTTTTACTTTAACTATAAATAGGAGGACTTCTGGTTAATTACTGAGTAAGTATGTTAACTATTAATTATGCACACGAGTCTTGGATTTCTCCTGCAGAACCTCTATAGGAACTGTAACAATTGTACTTTTTTTTTTTATAACAAATGAATTAATTGCTGATTGGACCAACACTGATTTCCCAAAGTCTATGAAATTTAAAATGTAAAGGAGCAAAAGAAAATAAATTCAACATGAATTCTATTTTTTTTAAGTTTCTTTTTTGCTTTTTAAATGAAGCTCATGCCCATTTAAATCAAAGATTTTTTAGCGGTTTGGCAAAGCTTTGATGGAAATCAAAAAAGGCCAGGCTTATATAAACCAAGCTGTAAAAATGGAACGCTTCAAAGGATAGAAGATGAAGAGAAAATAAATTAAAACGCTTTACATGTGAAGCAATTTTGTCTTGAAGAAAGATAACTCTATCTCACACAAGAATTATAAATAATAATAATAAAAAAAATACATGTTCAAGTCATTTCAAGCTGATACAAAAAAAAAAAAAAAAAAAAAAAAAAAAAAAAAAAGCTCTATTGTATTTGGGACGCACATTTCCTAATAAAACCTTGGCCTAATAGAACTTTCACTCTGTGCAGCCTGGATATGCAAGTAATGTCCACTCCCTAGAGGTCTGCTTGCTATCTGTCCTTGACTAGATTAACATTAATTACAAGAAAGCATGTGGAGTCAATAGTGCTGCAGAGGGGGAGAGTGAAAAAGAAAAGGAGAGAGTGAGAGTGAGAGGGTAAAATAAAGTTATGTGGTGTCACTGATGCCTCATATGCTTATTTATGATTTATTTTTCCCTAGTTGTTCTTCCTTAATAATATTGGATGACAAGATGTACACTTAGTGTCATGGCAAATAGGCACGACAAAGAAAAACAGCCCTGTCTAATTGACTCTGCCTATTCATTAGATTATTCCAACCCTACAACAAATTGCATACAGATTGCTTCGGGGATCCTTTAAATCCCTGCACAATAAGGAAAAGCATCAACTTGGTGTCCGTACTGAAACGAACAAACAGGTGGCCCACATGAAATATCACAAGTTCAGGAAGGGATTTAAGAAAAAAAAATATGATTGACAGATAGACAAATGACCTTTTAAGGTAGGGAAAAGTATTAAATTAAATGGCATGCGGAAAACAACTGCTTCATGCTCATATTCAGTCAATACTCGGAATTGTAATTAATTGCAATGTAGGCTTTGATTTTTGAGAGGCGATGCTCTTGTTTTAGTGAGTGACATCCTACATCCTGCCAATTAGGCATGACAGACGGCACGCAATATCACTAATGCAGCATAAATTGAACCGGTTCTCCGTATTTGCCATAAAAGCTATTTTGTTCCTTCCAAATTAACGGATATCTCAACAAAAAAGGGTAGGAATAAAAACAATAAAAAACATAATCATAGGTCAACTTTGTGTTGACTTCAAGAATGCGTGATGCGTATCTAGTAGCTAATAGTGCCTTGCCTGGATTCATATTTTTACAATTATAGACATGAGCTGTTCATAATTACTGTATGTATGGAATAAAACACTCTGGAAATGCTATCATAGAAAAAGAATTAATGACACTGGGTGTGATCAAATGTTTTGCTCTTCCTATACCACAGCAGTGTACTGTAGCAATTGTTTTTAATATTGCACGTCTGTAAATGACGATCAGAGCCGAGGTGGATCACTGAGTCCACTGCAGTCGTTTTCCATGAACATTGGAACGCCTGATCCTTGAAAATCAGTAGATAACTTGTCGCCAACTTGCGGAAGTGCGTCTCTGGGAAGTGTACACACACACTCATTCACCAACACCACTTGCACGTTACAGGAACTCGGCCAGGGTGTGTTATCGCCACATCCTCCAGGAAATCCAAAGGGGTTCCTGGGAGGCTGACATTTCAGACATGAAGCAGGCATACTGAGAAAAAACGTTCTACTTTCATGCAATTCAAGCACTAGTAAATCGCTCAGGTAAGTGCAGTAGTGTAGCACAGGATTATATAGAGAAATAAAGAAAGTTTTTACTCTCATAACTGTCTTCTGTTAGTCCTGGATTGACCCCTCATGTTTTCTTTCCTTTGTTTTTTTTTTTTTTTTTTTTTTACCAGATTTTTATTAGCAATACATGAATAATGCATCATATTCATGTATTCTAAACCTTTTATGAGTTAGGCTAGATTGTGAATAGGTGAAGAAAAACACATTTGTATGTATTTATTTATTTATTTTTGTTTGTTTGTTTGTTTGCATGTATACTGCCTACAGTATTTGCCCTGTTTTTTGTTTTTTGTTTTGGTGGAAAAACAAAAGTCCACTCCTACTGTACACTAGCACAAGCTGAGCAGTATTGAGATAAAAAATAGGTTAGTCTTATAGTGTGGCAGTGCTGAACACGGTCAATTTCACCCTGACCCTCATCTATTTACAGGATGTAATTAATTGCAAGTAACAACTGTAAAATGTATTCGCTATAACTCAGATGCATGTCACAGGAAAATTGCATCTTCAGCTGTAGAGAATATATTTATTCCTACACCCCAGTGCTGCCATATGTTTGCTTCAATAATGTGCCATTTTAATGAAAATGGGATCAGATGGTTATTTATAGAGATATTTTGTGTGAAGCTGATGTTATCAGGCAGGCCCGGGATGTTGTCGATAAATAGCTGTTTAGGGAAATGGGGAATGGGGACCGTTGTAGCAAGGAACCACTGCGCTTTCTACAGCTCATTTGTCATCCTGAGCGCAATACAGTGGCGAGGTGAAAAGGTCTCCAACTTTCTTAAATGAGCTTTGAACCGATGGCCACTCAGCAGCAATCAGCACCACGTCCTGCTTTCCTAAAAAGGTTCCCATTGAGCTCTGTGTCAGCTAAGAGGAGGAAAGATTAAATGCTGTGTCTAAATGGCCCTGGCAGGTAACCTATTGTGTTACCTGCTGTTTCTCCTCCATATCTGCCATTATGGTGTCCTTTATGGTGGCCACAATTTCAGATCACATTTATTTTGCTCTAATTTCAATTCTGACCAAGGAATCATTGGACACATTAGTTCAAAACAACCCTACAGTCAATGTAGATAAATATCACTTTAACTATATCGAAACACTAGGGTTGAATGGAAAGCCATAGGAGAGATTCAGTGGCTTTCTGAAACCATGATGCATGCTAGTTATAACTGCAAAATAGAATGACAGGTAGCTGTGATGATCGCTGGTTCTTTAAACCGGCATAGGGATGAAGGGAAAGTATTGAAAGTATTTCCACATCTCCGATTCCGCACATTCTTCAGCAGTTTCCATGAGCAGCATGCTTAACTTCTGCTCAGTGCATCCGCACTTGTGACTGCTACGGAAGGTCTCACATGAATATTTTAAATATTTTCATTTCATGCCCAAGATTCATTTTTTGCTTCAGTGGATAATTTCACCTGCATAGATTTGTACCCCGCTACTGCTGCTGTAATTATAAAGGCCCCAGACTCATCCCTGGGCTCTTATTCACAACCTGCTCCTATTGAACAACTTTTGAACACACTTAGGGACTTGATTGATGGATGCCACATGTTAAAATATTTGTAAAAAAAAATTTTTTTTTACAGTTGTTGATATGGTAAATATTTCCATAAGAACATGTTTGTTTAACATATGTGGAAGGAATCTGCAAGGTCAGCACTTTGTAACACTTAGAAGCAAAGTTTACCTGCCTCGGGGAAGCCTTCAGGATGGAGAACGTTGCAGTTCTATTAACTTCAAGAGAGAGACAGAAGATGAACGACTTTATATATATAAAAAAAATAATAATAAAAAGATGAACGACTTCAACATGAAGTATCCCTCATGCTGTGTTTAGGTCAGTTTGACCGAAAAAAAAGAAGATTTTTTATATAAAAAATAAAAGAGCAAAACATTGTTTCATGCTGAAACTTGGTGTCCTTGAGTGATTAATGTAAAGATCAAGTAAACTTATGTTTTCTTATCTAATTCTCATGTACTTCATTGGTTGCTCAATTTTAGAATTTTGGCTCACCATGTGGAAGGCCTGGATTCATGTCCTAGCCTCACACACTCTAGGGTTACCGGGCACACTTAGTGCCAGTCCTAAACCCAGATAGAAAAGAGAGGGCTGAAGAGAGATGGCTGAAGACGCATGTCTTTAATCTGGCATACACGTAATTCATCCCATAACCTCATACTACAGTACATTTATCCTGAATGGCAACTATGTTCATTCTTTCCACCTGCTCTTTATTTTTCTTCCCATCCCGAGGCATCTGGAGATTTTGCCAGCTTCAGTAGACAAAGGCCAATCCTGCGAGGACCCTGAGGCATCCAGAGAAGCTCCAGCTGGAATCTGATTCATGATGGTTCTGAGCTACACATGTGGCTCCTGAGCTCCCAGTGATCCAGACCCCAGACTGCCCTCTACACCTGCTGACTCATCCCTGTGCTGAACTGGACTTCATGTTAATTTAAATAGCTTCTGTTATATCAAACTTTGACCTGCATAACACACATGATGTTATATAATTCCTGTTATCCATTATCACCCTATTGCCTTGAGAGGAACCAGTCTCAAGAGGGAACCCAATGAAGATGAGTTCCTCACAAGTAAAAATGTGTATAGATCAGATCGTCCCTGATGAGCAAGCCAAGGGCAACGGTGGCAAGGAAAAAATCCCTGAGATGGCAATAGGAAGAAACCTTGAGAGGAACCAGATCCAACAGGGAACTCATCCTCATTTGGGTGATAACGGATAGCAGGAACTTTATGCCGACATACTGTGTGTTAGGCAGCCGGAAGTTCAATATAACATATGTCTTAGTTAACATGGAGTCCAGTTTGGCACCAGGGTGAGTCGGATAGGTGCCGAGGGCAGAGGCAGGTCTGGATCACTGGCAGCTCAGGAGCAGCATGTGTCGCTCCAAACCATCATAAGTAGAATCCAAGTGGAGGTGGTTCTTCTTTAAGTGCCTTGCAGAGTTGGCCTCTGTCTACTGGAGCTGGCACAATGCTTCGGGATGGGTGGAAAAGAATTAACGTAGCTGCCGTTCATTATATTAGCAGCACTAAATTTAACCATGAGAGTTCAATTAAAGATAATTGTGATTCAGAGCACAGACCCACAGGCAGCTTACCACAAGAAGAGCAACCAAGACTACCAAGCATCGTGCCTTACAGCAACCTGAATAGGGACCAGGGGGAATATTTATGTCCAAGAATGCTCCGAATCAAAGGTCAGCATCTCCAACGAGTGACCTGACTTGCTCTGCTTGGAATGCTGATGCATACCTGGGATGTACTTGAACACAAAAGGATGACAGTGAGTTACCTACATGACATAAAATCATTTTTTTAATAGCTGAAAATCATCATTTCAGCTATTAAATTTGATCTGAATTCAGGAAATTATTCTGGATAAGATCAGCCTTGAGGGAAGACACATTTTCAGTGAAAGCTGGAAAGACATGGATAACATGCATTATTTTTTTATGCCTTATTCTTTGTGCAGGCATCTATAAAAAGTGAATGTGAATATTATAAAAAAAAAAAAAAACATGATTAATGCAGAAAATATGCTAACCACAGTGAACACTATGTAAATTAGCAATTATTCATAAATACAATACACTTTCACTGTTAAAGGTCATGTATCAGGGAAAAAGAAACACAATATTAAGTATAATATTTGTTTTATATATATTTGTTATATTTTTTGCAAAAATACCATGATGTTAAATGCCAAAATGGATAGATAAAAATTATGACTTTGATTAAGAAATTGTAAAAAAAAAAAAATAATAATAAAAAACAAATAATAATAATAATAATAATAATAATAATAATAATAATAATAATAATAATAATAATAATAATAATGTTGTGGTATATGATGAATAAAATAATCTGAGATGTGCTGGTCCTGAAAAATAATCAAATTAATGTTGAAAAGATTGCATATAATTTTTTTCAGTAATATCTCATGACCTGCAGCTATACAGTACCTACATCACTCTTGGATAACATCAAAAGCCCCAGAACACATCACACCACTCCAATGTAGCATGCTTTGCTTTTAAGCTCATACATTGACAACTTGTGTAACTCTTGACATTGGTTGTAGGTTTTATTATGTTGTGTGTTCAGCTGCCCCTATTCTCCTTTCTCTTTTTATCATCTAAAATTGATATCAAATCTCCCATGGCCTTTCGCATGGAGGAACAGAGACTTTGAAGTCAGAGTCCTCTGAAAATACCCTCAGGCATCTCCTTCATGGAGCTACTACTAAAACACCCTTCTCTAAAACATCTTCTCTTGTGCTCTCTCTCTTGATTGCTTTTGAATTTGGCCGTGATTTTTTTTTTCTTTCTTTTCTGTAACCCTAGCAAGTCTAAGTAGTAAATAAAACTTCAAGAGCAAGGGCACATGCATCACATCCAGTCATCAGAAAAGCAAAGAGATTAGAAAAAAACAAAAAACAAACAAACAAAAAAAAACAACAACAACAACAAAAAAACATTTTATATCATAATAAAAAAGTGGTTGGTTGTTTTCACTTATTTTTTCACTTCATAAGGATTGGTCATAACATTGAACCTATTAATAATAGAGTAGGTTTTGGGTCCCATTTGTGGCTCTGGCCCCTCTCTGGTTGATTTCTCTGGTTTCAATATACTGTATTTATTTATATATTTTATTATTCTTTCTTAATCCCATAGGTGTTGATGGCTCTTCACCTTCCATCGAATTCTGTCACCATTTGCATTTTACAAATGAAGGTATCCCTCCTCCCTTAGCTGGGTTTGGGGCATGTAAACACACTATCCACACCGTATAAAATGATCAACCGCAACATTAAAACCATTTACTGTAGGTTTCGAGTTCCCCTTGTGCCACCTAGGCAGATCTGGCCCTCCGGGGCATGACTGCACAACCCTCTGTAGGTCACCAGGTCACTGGGAGTGGATGATCCCATGGGTGTTCAATTGGTTTGGGATCTGATTGAATTTTTCCCCGGTGATTTGTGTTGCATAGTAAGGTGTGCCTTGGATGCCCATGATCGTGTCAACAGTTTACTGGTACAGTATATACACAATAAATAAAGTGCAAACGGTTTCTGGTAGTAATGTTAAGGCGGATCAGTATATAAACTCATTATGTGAATAGAAACCACTTAATTTACTATTGTTTGTCTTGATTATCTTTACATTGTGGATACAAAACATTTCTGTCCTCTTTATTACCACAGCCATCAGAAATTTCTATAACAAGTCACTGCTTGTGAAGGGTTTTGCATCCTCATCAGTTTGCAACGTGATAGTGAATTTAAAATACAAAGATTAGTTAACATGAGAAGGATTAACCAGCAGTAATTGGCTCGTACAGTCAGACATACCAGCCACCAATGCTAATAGACTGTGAGATTGTGAGAAATTGGTTAAGGATCCTAGAGATTTATGATTAGTGTTTCTCAGTAATTAAGAGCAATGCACGAGCAGTGAAAGCTTTTCTTTTCTTTTTTTTTTCTCCTTTTTTTAAGGATAAACCCCCTTTCTTTTGAATTGAGCAATACCAAAATGATCATAAAGATTTAATAATCACTGTGAGCGTTTTGGTGGCATAGTGGTCCAGGGTTGAGGGTTCAATTCTTACCTTAGGTCTGTGTTTGCGCAGTTTGTATGTGTCCCCTGTTTCCTCCAGGTACTCCAGTTTCCTCCCAGATTAGGCTAACTGGTGTTTCCAATTTGCCTGTAACGTGTGTGTGATTTACATTCTCTAAACTTGTAATCTCAGGTTAAAGAAAATTGTTGTACATTCAAATCTTTATCTAAATCTGTTTAATTTGTCCTTTCAGAAAAGGGCATGGATATTTCAAAAGGATTTTTTGCTATGCCAAAGTTATCAGTAGTGTCCAGTCAAGTGGTGGATGTATATTACAGAATGTTTATTATTATTATTTTTTTTACACTTTTTAAGGTATTTATAATAATTTAAAGTATTTATTTCATTACATTTGAAATAGAAAGAGTGTAATCAGTTTTATGTTACTATATGTTTTACAAGTTGTCTCACTTCTCTTATGTCTAAGTTCACACCTTTTTTCACTTAGGGTGGTCGCTAAAGGTATTAAGACAGTATATACCTTGTATTATACAGTAGTTCTCCCAGGTGATTAGTGACGTCAAATCAGGTGACGTCACTAATAATTTTGAGCCGATCTGGCACAAGAGTTGTACTAATGATCTGAAAAACTTAATCTGGCTATGTGACAACGGTACTGTATGAAGCCTTTGAACCCTTGGCTTGGGTCATTTCCAGACTTAAACCCAATAGAAAGCTGCTGGACAATGTTGAAGAAGGCAGGCGAAGTCAAGAAACTGTCTTCTGTACTGTACGTGATTTTCAGGAAGCAATCAAGCAGGCATGGATTGAGGGCGTGAATGCAGAATCGATGCCCAACCGGATCTGGCAGGTTTTAAAGTATAAAGGACTCCAAACGAAATACTGATTATTAAACAGTAATTCTGTAGCATAAATAACTTATTTGTATTATTTTGATTGTCATTATTTTTCACATTTGAGAATGTCAAGAAAACACAGAATTCTTCTTTTGTCTTACTTTTGTTCATCACTGCATGTTTTACTCGTGCCTAAGGAGAGTGTGCATTTTTATTAAAAAAAAAAAAAAAAAAAAAGAAGTGAAAAGAAAAGATAAATGTGTGCACCCCAAAACAATGACATTGACTCTCCCTTCTTCATTGAGTATACTGTACATTGAACAACTCACTGATGACTATGAGGGTGTATTGATTTTTCCTCATGTGCCTAAAAAAAATAAAGGTCTGGAAAACAATCCATACTCGAGGCTTGTAGGTTTTTTTTCCCCCCAATACTAAGCAGTGATAGAATAGGATGGTTGAGACGGGTATATACACGCTCATATGCAAGTGAACTTTTTTTTTGTTTGTTAGTTTTTGTCTTTATTTATTTATTTATTTATTTATTTATTTATTACAACGATAAAGCTAATCATTGCTCCAAACGCCTTGCTCAATGTTTACATTAATAAATGAACAAGCGGCGCTCCTTTTCCTGCCCTTGACCCTTCCAATCCACTGAAGTTAATGGGTACTGATAGGTTGGAAATGGCTGCCGGGGATCGGAGTGAATAGTTTGTTGAGTTCTCGCCGGGGTGTTCCCAGCCTGCTGAATCAAAGTCAGCTCTGTGATTGCAGTCTATTTGTTTCATTACTTACGTCTCTGGTCCTCGCTTCGGAAAAGAGGGTGAACAGAGTGCAGCAGTGTTTGGGAATTATTTATAACTGTAATCAATCTTTTGTGATTGAACTCTTCATGGAACACCAGCGCTCTGTTTTCTCTTGCTATTCTGCAAAAAAAAAAAAAAATCATGCAACATCTGGCTCGACATCTGCCATCTATAGTCATGGAGCAAACAAAGAACCAGTCTAGCAGGTGATAATGTGGGTTGAGTATGTTCAATACTTGAATATTAAACATTACAATGTACCCTCATGCCAAGAAACCTACTTAACAGGCTTGATTTAATAGTACATTTAATTTCCCGTTTAAAATGTCGATATTTGAAGATGATTCAATTTAGTTTCATCATTTTGTATAAAAGAATCAGGTTAGGAATAGAATTTAAATTTGTAACCATTCTTGAAACTTTTTTTTTTAATAAATTTATACAAATTCAGATTAATATCCATCCACCCTACTTTAATTCAAAAGTCGTATTTGATGTTGGTGGAACAGTATTAATACCACTAAAATAAAGTTCTGAACAATGTATATACAGGGACTTGTGAACATCAAGGAAGAATTTTTTTTTGCAATTCCTCCCTCACGTCTGAAGCCCTGGCCTCCCACAAAGTTCCAAACGAAGCGAGGTCAGGATGGTACAGTAGATACAGTGGCGATAACTCCCAGTTGAGTTGGGAGTGGTGTCGGTGAATGATTGTGTGTACAGTTCTCACAGAAAGATGCATCTCTCGCACAAGTCATCAGATGTTCCACTCATTGAATGTTGATGGTAGTGACTGCAGTGGGCTCCGAGCCGCCTCGGCCTGGATCATTATTCACAGCCGTACAGCTTTCTTTAAAACGTTTGCACCATTCAATTTTGGCTAAGAGTCTCATCACGGTATTGTGCTTAAGTTCTTCTGTAAATGTCAATTGGTTGCACGCCTTCATTCATAAATGAATAATGTATAGTATATTATAATGTATTTTATCATCCATTTAATTTTATTTTAAAATGTACTGCTTCTAGTAAGTGTAGTTCATAATGTTCCTCCTACGGACACATTTCCTGAGATGGGCATCGCCTCTGTTGTCTTCCAGATTCTGTTCAGTGTAATGTCCTCAGTGTAAATGCATTTGATTCTGTTAAGTCTGTTGTTAATTCCAGTTAAATCCTCAGTTAAGTCTGATTAAGTCCTCGGTACACATGAACAACTCAATTCAGAACATGGCCTTGTACTGGCGTTTTGATTTAATTTTTGATTTCACACTTTTCATGTTCAGCTTGTAATGGAAATTTATATGGATATTAAATCCCTTCAGTCTGCATTTTATCCTAATTTTGCATGAAATTTGAACATGTTCTGTACCTCATGGACAATTCTCTTGGTACTTATCCTTAATAATAATAATAATAATAATAATAATAATAATAATAATAATAAAATTATATTAACAACATTTTTATCAGGTATTTTTATAACTTAGAAATATGAAAATGTTTATTTTTATTTATTTATTTATTTTTTAAGATTAGGAGGAAATTATTTGCCCCATGTACCTTATAGTACACTGAAATATCCCACTTAGGGTCTGATGTTTTAGAACAAATTAATAGAAATCTAGAAATTTAACAAATGTTACAAATAATGATTTGCAAAAAAATATGGTAAAGGTTTCCTTAATGATTAAAATTTTAATTAAACCAAAAATTACCTGATACTCTTTATACAGTATGTTTAGAGTTACATTAAAGATTATGCTTTGCCATCACATTAGTAATTCTGATTTCATAATCCTTCATTCACTTAACAATCTTTCTTCCTTTTCTAATTCCTCTTTAAGGTCATGTTACTGAGAAACCCTTAACTCATCTGTCCCAATCTGTATATTTCAGAACGTTTACTGTTGCATTTTTACCTTTGCTAGTTAGACTCTTCTTCAAAAATGTTATAAAAATATGATAAAAACTTCATCATATCAGAAACTTATTATACGAACAATCTGCCATAAAAACCCATGTGAGGGGACATATTAGGACAAGTGCATTCATCTACCATGTTGTGATGAGTCTGGAGAGGTGGAAGGATGCACAGGTGGAGAACAGGTGTGTAAATGAAAGAGAAATGGGGGGGGGGGGGTCGTGCAAGGAGTAGAGGTAGGGAAGGTAGAGGAGTCAACTGTCCGAAGCAATGGGTAGAGAAGTGAAGAAGACAGTGCAGGCAGGGTGATCTGTGATGGAAAGGTATCGGAAAGAATGAAAGGGAAAGTTAGTGAGACCGGTGATGTTGTGCGGTTTGGAGACGTTGCCGCTGACAAAATGACAGGAAGCAGAGCTGAAGATGCTGCTATTTGCTACAGTAGTGACAAGAATGGACAGGATTAAGAAGGAGTATTAGAAAGACAGTGCAGGAAGGTCTGTTAGGGGACAAAGTTAAAGAGGCCAGATTCAGATGGTTTGGACATGTGCAGAGGAGGGATGAGAGAGGAGCATGTTAGAGATGGAGCTGCCAGGCAGGAGGAAAAGAGGAAAAGCCCAAGAGAAGGTTTATGGTTGTGGTGAGGGAGGACATGCAGGACATTGGAGTGAGAAAAGGAAAATGTGGTATAAAGAGGAAGTAAGCGTTCATCTACCATGTAATCTAACAACATCTTCCCAGCAATTACCAGAATGAATCAACAATGAAACCTGTTTTTAATCCATTTCCGTGGAACATTTACCGTGTAAGTGGTTATTATAGAAGCTAAAGCATAGTGCGTTTAGTGCGTTTACTGTACTTCACTTCAGAAAAAATTAAAAATAAATAATCTGGCCGAGGATTTTTGCATCTGAACACAAGACAATTCTTGCCAAAAAGGCTTTCTACTTGGGTCTCAGACAAGAACAACAAGTTGATATATTGCATTATGTTAAATAAGAGTAGAAAAAAGAACAAACAGCTTATTTATTCATGAGGCTTTCCCAGGAATTAACATCGTACATTTTTTTTAAAATCTTTTCAGATACAGACATGTGTATTGTTTAAGTGCAGATGTCACCTGTAAAACTGAGATTGATTTTATTTGACATTCACAGAGAAGAAGGTGCCAGCCATAGCGCAGGAAACTGAATTGGTTTAGTTTGTTCTCATAACATGCTGCGGTAATGAGGCTCCATATGGTTTAGGATGAAGTGATTGTGCCGTGGACGACAGCCTGGTTCTGAAGAGAGAGAGAGAGAGTGAGAGAGAGAGAGAGAGTGAGAGAGAGAGAGAGTGAGAGAGAGTGAGAGTGAGAGAGAGAGTGAGAGAGAGAGTGAGAGTGAGAGAGAGAGAGAGAGTGAGAGTGAGAGAGAGAGCGAGAGAGTGAGAGAGAGAGAGAGAGTGAGAGAGAGAGTGAGAGTGAGAGAGAGAGTGAGAGAGAGTGAGAGAGAGCGAGAGCGAGAGAGAGAGAGAGAGAGCGAGAGAGAGTGAGAGAAAGA